>WNWK01005203.1:0-124896 GCA_009830355.1 Cherax destructor | reverse complement strand
GGAGGCATTTTTTGGGGGGGAACCCAGCAAAAGGACACCCCCCCCCCCCACCACTCACACACACACACCCCGTTTGTACCAGCGCAGGGCGCGTGCCCCAAAAACATCAACAAAAAACCCCAAAAAACTTCACAGCAAAAACAAACACACGTGACACCCCCTTTTTTTTCCTTGTTTTTCATGTTTGGGGGGGCAATGACCCAGTCATTATAGTTAAAGAACAAAAGGGTTTGGTGATAAACCCCCAAGGCATGTGCGTTCACAGGTGTTAAAGGGGATAAATAATTTTGGGTGGGAAAACAGGGTGCTTATGAATACGTGCACTGTGCGCCCCAAGGTGCGAGGACGTACCGTCCCACACAAGGTGAAAGAGGACGTCCCGTGCCCACACGGTGCACGAGGACGTACCGGGCCCCAAAAGGGGACGAGGCGAACTTTGCCCCAAAAAAGGGGGGACGAGGACGAAAATGCCCACAAAAGGGGGAAACGAGGACGTACACGTGAACATCCTTGCAGACGTATATTTACAAACTCATATATAAGAGACGTAAAAACTTTTCAAAAATTTTTCTGTGGAAATGAAAAAAAGGTTCTGTACCATGTACCGTGAGACTTGAACCACGTGTGTACCATGTACCGTGAGAGACTTGAACCACGTGTGTAACATGTACCGTGACGTCAAGGTACACAGGTGTGTGTGTGTGTGACGTCAAGGTACACAGGTGTGTGTGTGGTAACGTCAAGGTACACAGGTGTGTGTGTGGTAACGTCATGGTACACAGGTGTGTGTGGTAGCGTCAAGGTACACAGGTGTGTGTGGTAACGTCAAGGTACACAGGTGTGTGTGGTAACGTCAAGGTACACAGGTGTGTGTGGTAACGTCAAGGTACACAGGTGTGTGTGGTAACGTCAAGGTACACAGGTGTGTGTGGTAACGTCAAGGTACACAGGTGTGTGTGTGTGTTTTAGGGAGGCAGTTTGTGGGAACTCCAGCACAAGGACACAACACCCCCCCCACCACTCACACACACACACACACGTTTGTCACTACAGCGCACGCGCGTGCACACAAACATCAACAAACAACCTGGGCCACTTCACAGCATAAACAAACACACGTGACACACCTATTTATCACTTGTTTTTCATGATTGGGGTCAATGACCCAGTCATCTGCATAGTTAAAGAACACACATGCACGTGTGTGCATAAACACGTAGGCATGTGCGTTCACAGGTGTTCAAGGATACGTAAATAAGTGGGTATGTGCATACACAGGTGCTTATGAATACGTGCACTCGTGCGCACACAAGGTGCACGAGGACGTACACGTGCCCACACAAGGTGCACGAGGACGTACACGTGCCCACACAAGGTGCACGAGGACGTACACGTGCCCACACAAGGGGCACGAGGACGTACACGTGCCCACACAAGGGGCACGAGGACGTACACGTGCCCACACAAGGGGCACGAGGACGTACACGTGAACATCCTTGCAGACGTATATTTACAAACTCATATATAAGAGACGTACTGTATGTAACATTCAACAACTTTACTGTGGAAATGTTACAAAGAGTTCTGTCATTAACTGCCTGAAACACATGTATATTCCAAACTCAATATAAATACTCAAAACTGTATACTCAGGACCGAAGATAAATACACAGGTATACTCAAGCATGAAGATAAACATAGGTATATACTCTAGACTCTAGGTATACGCTCAAGACAGTATAGCCTCGTAAATTACAGGAGACACCAGATACTTTAAGATGTTTTGGTACAACCACGTTATATTTTATATATATTTATTTATATATATATATATATATATATATATATATATATACCGAGCAAATCACACGGGGGATGGAAATCTAGATGTTTAGTACTCTCTTGCAGCGTCAGGAGCTATGCAATGTTGCAAGATAGCAACAGATAGGAAGGGAAATTCTGTGAGGCAAGCCAGAAGGTATCTGCCTGGCCTCAGAGAATTTCTCCTCCTATATGTTGGTGTCTGGCAACACTGCACAGCTCCTGACGACCCATGAGTGCGAAAGATCTAGAGCTAAAGATTTCCACCTCATGTAGCTTCCTCTACAAAGACAAAAACAATGGATGATATTTCAATTTGGAAAAGAAGCAGTGCAGAAGAGACGCTATAAAGCTTAAAGTGTCATTAACATTGATGTATGTAAAGTGAGAAGTAACCTGGAGAGATGAGAGAGACGTCAGAGCAGCAGGTGTCAGGTGCCATCCACAGGTGCCATCCACACTCTCCAGCAACGTTTAGGTCATTTTTGTCAGGAAACAGGACAAGTGTTTCCTGACGCGGGTCTTGGCCATATTATGACCCACAGCTGGAGCTTTTGGTCATCTGACCGAGGCCTTCTGCTGGATTACCGGTCCACATCAGCAGCGAGGTAAGGTTGGTAGTCACTTAAAACCAGCCAAGGTCTAGCCCGTAAGAACATATATGATAGAAAGCTTCTGAAAGTGGGTAGTGAGAATAAATGGAAAAACAGTGAAAAAGAGGAATGAAGGGAAGCAAGCAACGATGAGAGAAGACAACGTTAAAAGTCGCATTACATGAACGTTGACAAAATAACAGGAAAGATGTAAGTTACTGGATCTCTTAATTGATGTCTTAGATAGAAAGTTAAGTGAATTGGTAGATGGAGTAGAAAATCACAAAGTAGTTCCAAGGAGAGAGAGAGAGAGAGAGAGAGAGAGGATGGACTAGGTCAAAGGTAAACGAGTGTAGAGATAAGCAATCAATCATATTAAGAGGGTGGAGAGACTGGGAGACCAGTTAACAACTAGCGCTGAAGATGGCTAAAAAATATGGAGAATGAACACAGGAGACATTGTACACACACTGCACATGGTGAGTCATACAACACAAGTGGCAGAGCAGCGAGGGCGAACCAGAGGTGAACCACAAGAAAGAACCAGAGGTGAACCACAAGAAAGAACCAGAGGTGAACCACAAGAAAGAACCAGAGGTGAACCACAAGAAAGAACCAGAGGTGAACCACAAGAAAGAACCAGAGGTGAACCACAAGAAAGAACCAGAGGTGAACCACAAGAAAGAACCAGAGGTGAACCACAAGAAAGGTACATAACGGAGACACCAACTGGCAAGATGTGAAAAAAAGGGCGACTTTTTCAGTGAGATTTTGAGCCCAATAAAATATATTATTTTTGATCAGTAGCAGGAGGCGATCAGGTAATCAGCAGCAGGAGGCGATCAGGTAATCAGCAGCAGGAGGCGATCAGGTAATCAGCAGCAGGAAGACATCAGGTAATCAGCAGCAGGAAGAGATCAGGTAATCAGCAGCCTGGGACACTGACACAGGGAAGAGGAATAGACAACAGAGAAAGGTAACCATGGAAATAAGACTGGAGGAACAAGAACCAACATGCCTAAGGGATCAAGAATTAACAAAAACAAAATACGGACAGAAAACAAGGTCAGTCGAGTGAATATAAAAGTCGATGCCAGGAGCCGAGACTCGACCGCAAATAATACAACTCTGCGAATACAACTACATTAGTATATACAGGTAATTTTTTACAAATTCAGAATGTCTTGTAAAAAAATATTCATAGAAGTTTACTTAATGTAAGTTTATTTAATGTAATGGTTGAGTTGTGGAGGGCACAAGGTGTATCCATTATATGTGGTATGGGAGAAGTACCAGTCTGCAGTGCTTCAACAATACCAAACTACATCCTATCAAGATGTGCTGCCCAAAACTAATCTACCATGTCGCGATACATGACACGCTCTCTCTCTCTCGCACACACAGGCGGGGCCAGGAGCTGTGAATAGACTCCTGCAAACACAAATAGGCGAGTACACACACACAATCATATGTCATACATTAACTCACAAATACATCCTCTCACCACTCCACCACTATCATTGCATTTTTGTACAGTAACACACACGCACACGCGCACACACACACACACACACGCACGCACGCACATGCACACACACACGCACATTAGCTTTGGAAGCGATGTAGTGGAGGCAGGTTCCATATATAGCTTTAAGAAGAGGTATGATAAAGCTCATGGCGCAGGGAGTGACCCAGTAGAGGCCAGTGTAGAGGCGGGGCCAGGAGCTATGTCTCGACCCCTGCAACCACAACTAGGTGAGTACAAACACACAAACACAAACACACACACACAATGTTAAACGATGGCATTATAAGTGAAGCACAATGAGTGTTGTAATGAAGTATAACAGGGAAGAATGTGAAGAACTCCGTAAAAGATTACAAAATGTGTTGACAATTAAAAGAGAGCAGTTACCGTGTTAGTGTGAGTATAGAGAGGCAAGCAAGTGTGAGAGTAGCCTTGTAGCAGCTCAAGGGAAGATCCTTCACGACTGTCAACAACGTATCAGGCGCCTTACAATACACACCACCCGTTGAAACCTTCCCCACCTCACTTTCTACCTGATCAAGCACTTTAAGGAACTTGCAATAGTTTGTCATTAGAGTAGTCGTAGAGGTGAGGAGTGTATCCTGTGAGAAGATATCAATGGGAATAACTCTGACAAATCTCAGAGGAAGAATAAGAGACATGAATACGATATACAAGGTTATATTAATTTGAATTGATTGAGCAGAAAGGGATATTCTGTTTGAATTTCAAGGATCATGCGCAAGGAAATACAGATATATCTTTGATATACCTTTGATGAGTTTCGAGAGGTTAGATAATATTATGTCAGGTAATGGGAACAAGCCCATTATCTGTCTTAGTGATGGTGGAAATGGCACTGGGAAGGGCAGAAGAGCTACTAGATAAGTATAGGTCAGCCATAGAAGTAGTTAGGTCTAAGGGATGATCCAAATATATGTAGCATCTTGCCTAGAAGGGAGTGGGCAATGAATGCATGTCTAGGGCAATTGGTATAAATTGCTGGCTAGACAGCTACTGCAAGGAACTTGCAATTCCATTCATTGATAACTGGGACATATTCTATGGCAAACGTGATATGTATGCAAGGGATGGGGTTCATCTCTCTGGGGCTGGAGTGGTTGCATTAGCCGATTCGATTGAGGTATGGATGTTTGTGGGAAACAATCAGGCTGTAGTATTAGGCCTGGAAACAGCAGATATTACCAGGATACCTCAGGGACTATGTTTAAAAGACAATATTCAAAATAAAGTTGCTTGTAAAGGCAAAGCAAATGATCAACAAACAAAGAGAGATAGTAGAGGGCAACGAGTGACTAGCTCCCTTAAGGTTTACTATACAAATAGTAGGAGTCTAAGAAATAAGATACATGAGCTAAGATTACTTGCAAGTGCAGGTAATATAGATATTATTGCTATAACAGAGACCTGGTTTAATCTAAAAGATAGAGAAATGCTTTCCGAGTGCAACATTCAGGGTTATAAACTATTCCACACTGATAGGGTCAACAGGAAGGGTGGTGGAGTGGCGATGTATGTCAGAGATAATTTAAATTGTTGTGTTAGACAAGATATAAGATTAGAAACATCGGACACAGAATCTGTTTGGCTACAGTTTCTCGAGGGTCGTGAAAAATTAATTTTGGGTGTGATTTACATGCCCCCCAAGGCCAAGGCGTCTAGATATGAAAATGTTGTGTTAATGGGAGATTTTAACTTTAGACAAATTGATTGGAACAATGTGACAGGTAATCTTGAGTCTAGTGACTTTCTTGATACGGTTCAGGATTGTTTTTTAAAACAGTTTGTGACAGAACCAACTAGAGGTAGCAACTTGCTTGATTTGGTTCTTGATAACAAAGAATCACTAATTAATAATCTTGAGGTTAATGAAGAGCTTGGGGAAAGCGATCACAAATCACTTAGTTTCAATATATCATGGAATTACCCAGGTAACTGCAATCAAGTCCCTGTTCCAGACTTTCGCTTAGCCGACTTCATGGGACTGAGAAATTACCTAGGTGGGCTAAATTGGGATGACCTGACTATGGGTCAGGTAGGTGGTTTTGGTTGCCAATGTGACGTTTTCCTGAGCGTAGTTCTAGCTGCCCAGACAATTTTGTTCCGAGTAGGGAAATTAGATCTAATAAAAATGATCCTAAATGGATGAACAATAGATTAAAACATCTCATTGGTCGAAAGAGAGTCATATATAGGCGTATCAAAAGAGGGGATGGACAGATAAAAAATCAATATTTTCATTAAAGAGAGAAATAAAAAAAGGAATAAGAAAAGCAAAAAAAGGATTATGAGGCTAAGGTCGCAAGGGATTCGAAGACTAACCCAAAAGGTTTCTTTCAGGTATACAGAAGTAAGGTTAGGGACAAGATAGGCCCACTTAAGAGTAACGCAGGACAGATCACGGACAGTGATAAGGATATGTGTGAAATTTTCAATACTTACTTCCTCTCAGTTTTTACTCAGGAAGATACTAGCAGAATTCCAGAAATAATAAATTATGTAGAACAGGAAGATAATAGACTACGCTCGATTGGGGTAACTAGTGACATGGTCCTCAGACAAATAGAGAAATTAAAACCTAACAAATCCCCAGGCCCTGATGAACTGTTTGCAAGAGTTTTAAAGGAATGTAAAGAGGAACTTAGCAAACCTTTAGCAAATCTTTTCAATATATCACTACAAACTGGCATAGTGCCAGACAAGTGGAAAAGGGCAAAGGTAATACCTATTTACAAGGCAGGTGACAGGTTCTTAGCTTCGAACTATTTATGGAATCATTAATTGCCGAGGCAATTCGTAGCCATTTGATAGGCATAAATTGATTAATGAATCTCAACACGGTTTTACTAAGGGGCGTTCCTGTCTTACGAATTTACTAACTTTTTTCACTTAGGTGTTTGAGGAGGTAGATCATGGTAATGAATATGATATTATGTATATGGACTTCAGTAAGCCTTTCGATAAAGTTCCACATCAGAGGCTATTGATGAAACTTAAGGCACACGGAATAGGAGGAGAAATTTTTTCCTGGGTAGAGGCATGGTTGACAAATAGGAGGCAGAGAGTTTGCATAAATGGGGAGAAATCAGAATGGGGGCACGTCTCAAGCGGTGTTCCACAGGGGTCAGTTTTGGGCCCCCTGTTGTTACAATTTACATAAACGACATAGATGAGGGAATAAATAGCAAAATAAGCAAATTTGCTGATGACACCAAAATAGGCCGTCCAATTCATTCTAATGAGGACATTAGAGCACTCCAGGATGATTTGAATAGACTGATGCAGTGGTCGGAGAAGTGGCAGATGCAGTTTAATGTAGACAAATGCAAAGTTCTAAATGTTGGGCAGGACAATAACCATGCCACATATAAACTGAATAATGTAGATCTTAATACTTGTGATTGCGAGAAGGATTTAGGAGTTCTGGTTAGCAGTAATCTGAAACCAAGACAACAATGCATAAGTGTTCGCAATAAAGCTAACAGAATCCTTGGCTTCATATCAAGAAGTATAAATAATAGAAGTCCTCAGGTTATTCTTCAACTCTATATATCTTTGGTTAGGCCTCATTTAGATTATGCTGCACAGTTCTAGTCACCGTATTACAGAATGGATATAAATGCACTGGAAAACGTACAGAGGATGACAAAGTTGATCCCATGTATCAGAAATCTTCCCTATGAGGATAGACTGAGGCCCTGAATCTGCACTCTCTAGAAAGGCGTAGAATTAGGGGGGATATGATTGAGATGTATAAATGGAAAACAGGAATAAATAAAGGGGATGTAAATAGCGTGCTGAAAATATCCAGCCAAGACAGGACTCGCAGCAATGGTTTCAAGTTGGAAAAGTTCAGATTTAGGAAGGATATAGGAAAGCATTGGTTTGGTAATAGAGTTGTGGATGAGTGGAACAAACTCCCGAGTATCGTCATAGGGGCTGGGACGTTGTGTAGTTTTAAAAATAGGTTAGATAAATACATGAGTGGGTGTGGGTGGGTGTGAGTTGGACCTGACTAGCTTGTGCTACTAGGTCAGATGCCGTACTAATTCCTTAAGTGAAGTGACCTGACTACCTGGAGAAGGTTAGCTTCGGGTGGTCAGGTCTAATGCCGGTGGGTGATGGACTTGCCTCGCATGGGTCAGAAGGCCTGCTGCAGTGTTCCTTTTTCTTATGTTTCTACTCCCGGATCCCGGCCGTGGGCCAGGCTTGTCTGGTGCTTGCCTGGTCAACCAAGAAAGCTGGAAAGAACTAGATGTGAAAGATGGGAGACAACTCCATACTCAGTTGTAAATGTATAGTAGAACTGAAGACGACAAACAAGTAATAACTTTTGATGAAGCTTAATTAAGAGTCGGGCCCAGGAGTCAAGGATCGACCTCTAGAAACACATACCACATATTTAATAAAGTATTAAAACCTAACAAGAACAACATAAACATAAAACTAACAATAGCAACAACAATAACTAACAACAATAACACTACACCAGGATACGTTGCACCAAACTTCTCCTGAAATTACGCAATCACACAACGTTGTGACGTAACAAATTATATTAACCACACCCCTTTCAATACCATGCCACACATTCTACGTCAGTACACCCATCTATACGTCAGTACACCCATCTGTACGTCAGTACACCCATCTATACGTCAGTACACCCATCTATACGTCAGTACACCCATCTATACGTCAGTACACCCATCTATACGTCAGTACACCCATCTATACGTCAGTATACCCATCTATACGTCAGTACACCCATCTATACGTCAGTACACCCATCTATACGTCAGTACACCCATCTATACGTCAGTACACCCATCTATACGTCAGTATACCCATCTATACGTCAGTACACCCATCTATACGTCAGTACACCATCTATACGTCAGTACACTCCATCTATACGTCAGTACACCCATCTATACGTCAGTACACCCATCTATACGTCAGTATACCCATCTATACGTCAGTACACCACATCTATACGTCAGTACACCCATCTATACGTCAGTACACCCATCTATACGTCAGTACACCCATCTATACGTCAGTACACCCATCTATACGTCAGTACACCCATCTATACGTCAGTACACCCATCTATACGTCAGTACACCCATCTATACGTCAGTACACCCATCTATACGTCAGTACACCCATCTATACGTCAGTACACCCATCTATACGTCAGTACACCCATCTATACGTCAGTACACCCATCTATACGTCAGTACACCCATCTATACGTCAGTACACCCATCTATACGTCAGTACACCCATCTATACGTCAGTACACCCATCTATACGTCAGTACACCCATCTATACGTCAGTATACCCATCTATACGTCAGTACACCCATCTATACGTCAGTATACCCATCTATACGTCAGTACACCCATCTATACGTCAGTACACCCATCTATACGTCAGTATACCCATCTATACGTCAGTACACCCATCTATACGTCAGTACACCCATCTATACGTCAGTAACCCATCTATACGTCAGTATACCCATCTATACGTCAGTACACCCATCTATACGTCAGTACACCCATCTATACGTCAGTACACCCATCTATACGTCAGTACACCAATCTATACGTCAGTATACCCATCTATACGTCAGTATACCCATCTATACGTCAGTATACCCATCTATACGTCAGTACACCCATCTATACGTCAGTACACCCATCTATACGTCAGTATACCCATCTATACGTCAGTACACCCATCTATACGTCAGTATACCCATCTATACGTCAGTATACCCATCTATACGTCAGTATACCCATCTATACGTCAGTACACCCATCTATACGTCAGTATACCCATCTATACGTCAGTATACCCATCTATACGTCAGTATACCCATCTATACGTCAGTATACCCATCTATACGTCAGTACACCTATCTATACATCAGTACACCTATCTATACGTCAGTACACCTATCTATACGTCAGTATACCCATCTATACGTCAGTATACCCATCTATACGTCAGTATACCCATCTATACATCAGTACACCTATCTATACATCAGTACACCTATCTATACGTCAGTACACCTATCTATAGCGTAACCTCTAGTACACCTCATTATACGTCAGTAACTATCGATACCCTCTATACGTCGAAAAAATTTTTTCCAACCCATCTATACCAGTCCCAGTGTATCAAATTACCCATCTATACGTCAGTATACCCATCTATACGTCAGTATCCAACTCTGAATAATACTTCTAACTTGTGTATGATGATATTCATCTGTATGATAGTACACATCTCTATATATAACAATGCAATAATAGTTGCTCTCAACCACACTGCACACTGGAGTGTTGATATATGCTCATGTTATCTGACGAACACTGAACACGCAGATATTCCCCATTTACAGAAACTAAACCCACAAACCCACACGACCGAGGGAGCAAACATAGGAGCTAAAAGCACGGATTAATCAAAGGGATGTTACGACGCACTTCTGCCTCGAATTAGTGGGGAAGTGAAATGAACTGGATGCGGAAGCGGTGGAGGTAAACTCCACATTATACATAGTTTTCAGAATAGGTATGAAAAGACTTAAGGAGGGGTCCATAAGCGAGGACTTGATCCCCACCAACACAAATACCTCGGCCAGGATACTAAGATCTGCGAATCTCAGAGCAGCAAGAAACGCCCAGTCATGTTAGTGGCTTTCTTTGTACCCAACAACATCATATCAAATTTAAATCATACATTGTAACCTGTGCTGCAAAGAAATAAAAATTTGTATTCGTATTTGTAACCTTAAAAACAGAATCCTTTAGAACTCGATACATGATGTACATCAATCAGACTGTCTTAGAATAAAGAGCATCAACGTCCAGCTTGTACTGTATCAAACACGTTCAATACTCGAAGGTTGACAGTATGGAGTAACTGCAAGATCATATCAATCATAAGAGAGAAGAGGAGCCTGTAAAGGGAGAGCAGTTTAGAAGAAAACATCCTGTAAAATCACTAAGAAAAAAGTTGCTGTGAGTGAATTATCAAAGGAAATATATGACAGCAACTGCACATGGTGGTACCTTGCACAGCAGCTGCACATGGTGGTACCTTGCACAGCAGCTGCACATGGTGGTACCTTGCACAGCAGCTGCACATGGTGGTACTTACAGCAGCTGCACATGGTGGACCTACAGCAGCTGACATGGTACCTGACAGCAGCTCACATGGATCTCTGACGCAGCTGACATGGTGGATCTTGCAGCAGCTGCACATGGTGGTACCTTGCACAGCAGCTGCACATGGTGGCACCTGCACAGCAGCTGCACATGGTGGCACCTTGCACAAGCAGCGCACATGGTGGTACCTTGCACAGCAGCTGCACATGGTGGTACCTTGCACAGCAGCTGCACATGGTGGTACCTTGCACAGCAGCTGCACATGGTGGTACCTTGCACAGCAGCTGCACATGGTGTACCTTGCACAGCAGCTGCACATGGTGGTACCTGCACAGCAGCTGCACATGGTGGCATCTTGCACAGCAGCTGCACATGGTGGTATCTTGACAGCAGCTGCAATGCCTGCACAGCAGCTGCACATGGTGGTACCTTGCACACAGCTGCACATGGTGGCACTTGCACAGCAGCTGCACATGGTGGTATTGACACCTTGCCACATGTGGTACCTGCACAGCAGTGCACATGGTACCTTGCACAGCAACTGCACATGGTGGTACCTTGCACAGCAGCTGCACATGGTGGTACCTTGCACAGCAGCTGCACATGGTGGCACTTGCACAACAGCTGCACATGGTGGCAAGCTGAGTACCACGCACTGGTGGTACCTTGCACAGCAGCTGCACATGGTGGTACCTTGCACAGCAGCTGCACATGGTGGTACCTTGCACAGCAGCTGCACATGGTGGTACCTTGCACAGCAGCTGCACATGGTGGTACCTTGCACAACAGCTGCACATGGTGGTACCTTGCACAGCAGCTGCACATGGTGGTACCTTGCACAGCAGCTGCACATGGTGGTACCTTGCACAGCAGCTGCACATGGTGGCACCTTGCACAGCAGCTGCACATGGTGGCACCTTGCACAGCAGCTGCACATGGTGGTACCTTGCACAGCAGCTGCACATGGTGGTACCTTGCACAGCAGGTGCACATGGTGGTACCTTGCACAGCAGCTGCACATGGTGGTACCTTGCACAGCAGCTGCACATGGTGGTACCTTGCACAGCAGCTGCACATGGTGGCACCTTGCACAGCAGCTGCACATGGTGGTACCTTGCACAGCAGCTGCACATGGTGGCACCTTGCACAACAGCTGCACATGGTGGTAACTTGAGTACCATGTGCCAGGCTGGCCAGCCATACTCAACACAACTTGCACATACCGCAACACACAAGCCATCAAGACACTAAACTAACCTTTTTGTAAAGTGGCCAATCTTCAAAAATCAAGTGTAATACCAAACATAAGGTGAGAATTAACCACAGTGTTAATACAATCAGTAAGTAAATAAACTTAAATTTAAAGAACTTGTATATCGATGCAATGAATATACCAAGGGGATAACTAGGTTGCCTTTAAGAAGTCATCCCAGTTTCTCAAGTTAGTTCCTGATCAACCTGGCTGTGATGCATATGCTGGACTGCATGCAGCCAGCATCAACAGCCTAATTGATGAAACTATCAACCAGGGGGCCTAGGACCAGGCCGCGGGAGCAGTGACCCCGGAGTCGACTACAAGCAGGGGGCCTAGGACCAGGCCGCGGGAGCAGTGACCCCAGGAGTCGACTACAAGCAGGGGGCCTAGGACCAGGCCGCGGGAGCAGTGACCCCCGGAGTCGACTACAAGCAGGGGCCTAGGACCAGGCCGCGGAGCAGTGACCCCGGAGTCGACTACAAGCAGGGGCCTAGGACAGGCCGCGGAGCAGTGACCCCGGAGTCGACTACAAGCAGGGGGCCTAGGACCAGGCCGCGGGAGCAGTGACCCCCGGAGTCGACTACAAGCAGGGGGCCTAGGACCAGGCCGCGGGAGCAGTGACCCCGGAGTCGACTACAAGCAGGGGGCCTAGGACCAGGCCGGGGAGCAGTGACCCCGGAGTCGACTACAAGCAGGGGCCTAGGACCAGGCCGCGGAGCAGTGACCCCAGGAGTCGACTACAAGCAGGGGGCCTAGGACCAGGCCGGGAGCAGTGACCCCAGAATTCGACTACAAGCAGGGGGCCTAGGACCAGGCCGCGGGAGCAGTGACCCAGGAGTCGACTACAAGCAGGGGGCCTAGGACCAGGCAGCGGGAGCAGTGACCCAGGAGTCGACTACAAGCAGGGGGCCTAGGACCAGGCCGCGGGAGCAGTGACCCCGGAGTCGACTACAAGCAGGGGGCCTAGGACCAGGCCGCGGGAGCAGTGACCCCGGAGTCGACTACAAGCAGGGGGCCTAGGACCAGGCCGCGGGAGCAGTGACCCCGGAGTCGACTACAAGTAACTATGGACATGGTCGTATGTTGACCCTTATTCAAAATTAACTCGGTTGTGCAGTCTACACATGTGAGTCTTGTTCACACACGTCACATACAGGACCGCATGCGTCTCTACGACCACGGGTTGGTGACCCGTGCAAAGACAACGGGTTGGTGACCCGTGCAAAGACCACGGGTTGGTGACCCATGCAAAGACCACGGGTTGGTGACCCATGCAAAGACCACGGGTTGGTGACCCATGCAAAGACCACGGGTTGGTGACCCATGCAAAGACCACGGGTTGGTGACCCATGCAAAGACCACGGGTTGGTGACCCATGCAAAGACCACGGGTTGGTGACCCATGCAAAGACCCATGCAAGCGCCACATATAAACTGTAACCGTATAAGACCCATAAGAACATTAAGATTGTTTGTTTACTTTGTATGAGAGTGAAGTGATATAAGGAAGACGAGAAACAAGCAGACACAAACTCCACACACAGTTTCCAAAGTCGAAGACTTTTGGTGAAAAGGAATCAATAGTGGTAGTCAATATGGATGATATACCTTTGATATACCTCTGATGAGTTTCGAGTCTTACTACTCTTGGAGCCCGGCCATGGGCCAGGCTCGTCTGGTGCTAGCATGGTCAGGCTATTGCTGTTGGAGGCCCGCTGTCCCACATATCCATCACAGTCTGGTTGTTCTGGCACCTGGTGAAGATACTTGTCCAATTTTCCCTTGAAGACTTCTACACTTGTTCCAGCAGTTTCTGATATCTTCTGGTAAGATGTTGAATAGCCTGGGACCACGAATGTTGATACTGTGTTTCTTTATTGTGCCCACCGCACCCCTGCTTTTCACTGGGTTTATTTTACACTTCCTCCCAAATCTCTCGCTCCAGTATGTTATGGCAGTGTGCAGATTCGGGACCAGGCCCTCGAGTACTTTCCAGGTATATATTATCATGCATGTCTCCTCCGCTCCAGTGAGTACATGTTCAAGACCTTAAGGTGTTCCCAGTAATTTAAATGCTTTACTGGCTCTATGTCAGCCGTAAACGATCTCTGTATTTGTTCAGGCTGTGATATTTCTCCTGCCTTGAACCGGGCCGTCAGCACTGAGCAATATTCCAAATGAGGGAGCACTAGCGATTTGAAAAGTGTCACCAATGGCATCATTTCCCTTGTTTTGAAAGTTCCCAATACCCACCCCGTCATCCTCCTGGCTGTTGTGATCTTAGTCTCACGTTCTTTGAAAGAAAGGTCAGCTGACATAATTATTCCCAAGTCTTTCACGTGTTTCTTTCCTTCTATTTGGTGACCCTCTTGAGTTTTGTATACAGTGTTCCTTTTGAGTTCTTCATTCTTTATATATCTAAGAAGCTGGAACTTATCCCTGAGTGCTCAGCACCACGGTGAATCCCTGAGTGCTCAGCACCACGGTGAATCCCTGAGTGCTCAGCACCACGGTGAATCCCTGAGTGCTCAGCACCACGGTGAATCCCTGAGTGCTCAGCACCACGGTGAATCCCTGAGTGCTCAGCGCCAAGGTGAATCCCCGAGTGCTCAGCGCCAAGGTGAATCCCTGAGTGCTCAGCACCACGGTGAATCCCTGAGTGCTCAGCACCACGGTGAATCCCTGAGTGCTCAGCACCACGGTGAATCCTTGAGTGCTCAGCACCACGGTGAATCCCTGAGTGCTCAGCACCACGGTGAATCCCTGAGTGCTCAGTGCCAAGGTGAATCCCTGAGTGCTCAGCACCACGGTGAATCCCTGAGTGCTCAGCACCACGGTGAATCCCTGAGTGCTCAGCGCCAAGGTGAATCCCCGAGTGCTCAGCGCCAAGGTGAATCCCCGAGTGCTCAGCGCCAAGGTGAATCCCCGAGTGCTCAGCGCCAAGGTGAATTCCCGAGTGCTCAGAAGTAAGGTGAATCCCTGAGAGCTCAGCACCAAGGTGAATCCCCGAGTGCTCAGAACTAAGGTGAATCTCCGAGTGATCAGGAAGTGAATCCCAGAGTGCTCAGCACCAAGGTGAATCCCCGAGTGCTCAGAACTAGGTGAATCACCGAGTGCTCGAGTTAAGGTGAATCCCTGAGTGCTCAGCGCCAAGGTGAATCCCCGAGTGCTCGGCGCGAAGGTGAATCTCCGAGTGCTCAGCACCAAGGTGAACCCCCGAGTGCTCAGCACCAAGGTGAACCCCCGAGTGCTCAGCGCCAAGGTGAACCCCCGAGTGCTCAGCGCCAAGGTGAACCCCCGAGTGCTCAGCACCAAGGGAACCCCGAGTGCTCAGCACCAAGGTGAACCCCGAGTGCTCAGCACCAAGGTGAGCCCCGAGTGCTCAGCACCAAGGTGAACCCCGAGTGCTCAGCACCAAGGTGAACCCCGAGTGCTCAGCACCAAGGTGAATCCCCGAGTGCTCAGCACCAAGGTGAACCCCGAGTGCTCAGCGCCAAGGTGAACCCCGAGTGCTCAGCGCCAAGGTGAACCCCGAGTGCTCAGCACCAAGGTGAACCCCGAGTGCTCAGCACCAAGGTGAACCCCGAGTGCTCAGCGCCAAGGTGAACCCCGAGTGCTCAGCGCCAAGGTGAACCCCCGAGTGCTCAGCACCAAGGTGAACCCCCGAGTGCTCAGCACCAAGGTGAACCCCCGAGTGCTCAGCGCCAAGGTGAACCCCCGAGTGCTCAGCACCAAGGTGAACCCCCGAGTGCTCAGCACCAAGGTGAACCCCGAGTGCTCAGCACCAAGGTGAACCCCGAGTGCTCAGCACCAAGGTGAACCCCGAGTGCTCAGCACCAAGGTGAACCCCGAGTGCTCAGCGCCAAGGTGAACCCCGAGTGCTCAGCGCCAAGGTGAACCCCGAGTGCTCAGCACCAAGGTGAACCCCGAGTGCTCAGCACCAAGGTGAACCCCGAGTGCTCAGCGCCAAGGTGAACCCCGAGTGCTCAGCACCAAGGTGAACCCCGAGTGCTCAGCACCAAGGTGAACCCCGAGTGCTCAGCACCAAGGTGAACCCCGAGTGCTCAGCGCCAAGGTGAACCCCGAGTGCTCAGCACCAAGGTGAACCCCGAGTGCTCAGCACCAAGGTGAACCCCGAGTGCTCAGCACCAAGGTGAACCCCGAGTGCTCAGCACCAAGGTGAACCCCGAGTGCTCAGCACCAAGGTGAACCCCGAGTGCTCAGCACCAAGGTGAACCCCGAGTGCTCAGCACCAAGGTGAACCCCCGAGTGCTCAGCACCAAGGTGAACCCCCGAGTGCTCAGCACCAAGGTGAACCCCCGAGTGCTCAGCGCCAAGGTGAACCCCCGAGTGCTCAGCGCCAAGGTGAACCCCGAGTGCTCAGCGCCAAGGTGAACCCCCGAGTGCTCAGCACCAAGGTGAACCCCCGAGTGCTCAGCACCAAGGTGAACCCCCGAGTGCTCAGCACCAAGGTGAACCCCCGAGTGCTCAGCACCAAGGTGAACCCCCGAGTGCTCAGCACCAAGGTGAACCCCCGAGTGCTCAGCACCAAGGTGAACCCTTCATTTTGCCAAATGCAAAGCGAAAGTTGAAGAAGTCTAATTTTATGCATTGAAACTATTACGAGAACCGAGAATATTAAAGTACGAGGAGATGCTCCCTGACTTGGATATCCTACCCACCGACGACTACAATTAAAAGGTGATATGACCACGACATGCAAAATACTTCTTGAAAGAGTAAAGGATGACAAGGATAGATGCTTTACATTTGATGGGGAGATGTGTGAGGTGACTGACACAGAACAAGGATACACGACTTATAACACACACGACTTATAACACACACGACTTATAACACACACGACTTATAACACACACGACTTATAACACACGACTTATAACACACACGACTTATAACACACACGACTTATAACACACACGACTTATAACACACACGACTTATAACACACACGACTTATAACACACACGAATTATAACACACGGCTGATTCACAAACACACGAATAAAAGCTTAACATTCAAACGTGATATATATACACGAACAGAATGACCACACACGGATTATAAACACTAACAAACACTGAGATGGATTATAAACACTAACAAACACTGAGATGGATTATAAACACTAACAAACACTGAGATGGATTATAAACACTAACAAACACTGAGATGGAATATAAACACTAACAAACACTGAGATGGATTATAAACACTAACAAACACTGAGATGGATTATAAACACTAACAAACACTGAGAAGGATTATAAACACTAACAAACACTGAGATGGATTATAAACACTAACAAACACTGAGATGGATTATAAACACTAACAAACACTGAGAAGGATTATAAACACTAACAAACACTGAGATGGATTATAAACACTGAGATGGATTATAAACACTAACAAACACTGAGATGGATTATAAACACTAACAAACACTGAGATGGATTATAAACACTAACAAACACTGAGATGGATTATAAACACTAACAAACACTGAGATGGATTATAAACACTAACAAACACTGAGATGGATTATAAACACTAACAAACACTGAGAAGGATTATAAACACTAACAAACACTGAGATGGATTATAAACACTAACAAACACTGAGATGGATTATAAACACTAACAAACACTGAGATGGATTATAAACACTAACAAACACTGAGATGGATTATAAACACTAACAAACACTGAGATGGATTATAAACACTAACAAACACTGAGATGGATTATAAACACTAACAAACACTGAGATGGATTATAAACACTAACAAACACTGAGATGGATTATAAACACTAACAAACACTGAGATGGATTATAAACACTAACAAACACTGAGATGGATTATAAACACTAACAAACACTGAGAAGGATTATAAACACTAACAAACACTGAGATGGATTATAAACACTAACAAACACTGAGATGGATTATAAACACTAACAAACACTGAGATGGATTATAAACACTAACAAACACTGAAATGGATTATAAACACTAACAAACACTGAGATGGATTATATACACTAACAAACACTGAGATGGATTATAAACACTAACAAACACTGAGATGGATTATAAACACTAACAAACATTGAGATGGATTATAAACACTAACAAACACTGAGATGGATTATAAACACTAACAAACACTGAGATGGATTATAAACACTAACAAACACTGAGATGGATTATAAACACTAACAAACATTGAGACGGGTTATAGAGCGGTAAGGATAAAGTTTTTCCGGGTCATTAAAGAAGCAATATAAACTATACAATAGAGAAGAGGGGAACCTCATGCAGGGACTCACTTTTAAATACAACAATACTAATTAATGTCAGTCAAGTGAAAGTTAAGAGGAAGGCCCAAGAACTAGAGCTCAAACAGATAATTATACAGATTATGTCGTGCCAAGGCAGGGAGGAGACGAGGTATTTACTGTATATTTCTCTTTATTCGCAAGACTTTTTCTCACTCCAAATTCTTGGCCTTGCATGGAGGGGGAGGTATGTTTATCTAGACACAGCTACACTATGTTTATCTAGACACAGCTACACTATGTTTATCTAGACACAGCTACACTATGTTTATCTAGACACAGCTACACTATGTTTATCTAGACACAGCTACACTATGTTTATCTAGACACAGCTACACTATGTTTATCTAGACACAGCTACACTATGTTTATCTAGACACAGCTACACTATGTTTATCTAGACACAGCTACACTATGTTTATCTAGACACAGCTACACTATGTTTATCTAGACACAGCTACACTATGTTTATCTAGACACAGCTACACTATGTTTATCTAGACACAGCTACACTATGTTTATCTAGACACAGCTACACATGAGTATAATTAACATACATAGTGTAAATTACCCAGGGTAACACAAACAAGTCAAAGTGACTTATTTCCACATGGAAAACGGAAGAAAAAGAGAAAAGGGTAAGAGAGAAGGGTACGTTAGGGAGGTATAAGAAGCACGTGAACTGACCTGCGTATTGTGATGAGAGAAGAGGCAGGAGAGAACCACTGAGGACGAAGACGAGGATGAGAAGAGTAAGAGGTGATGTAGCACTGAGTACATCCTAGTGTTGAGTCCTGAGCACAAACAATACTGGCTGAGTACACACACTGGAGGACAGTGCTACCCTGCCCTGCCACACATCCCTACACTGTGTAAGTCAACACTACACACTTGCCTGCCCCAGCGGCTCCACACCACTATCACTTTAGCCACTTCAAATCTCTAGACACTCGACACATTCGCAGGAGGCTGCTGGAGACTGGTGTGTTTCCTGCACACCTTGCACACCCCTCACACATATCATTGCAACAACGATTTTCTGCGATTTTAGCGAGGTGGTTGTGGCAGGTGTGGCGTGTGGAGGCGCAGGAGTGTGTGGCGTCAGTGTAGGGCAGGTGTCAGCACTGAGGTGGAGGAGGAGTGTGGTGAGGGTAATCCCTCCCTCCCTCCCCTCCCTCTCTCTCTCTCTCTCTCTCTCTCTCTCTCTCTCTCCTTGCCAGTCTGCCACCCCACCAGCGGACGATATCAACACCCCCCCGCTACAACACCCTCACACAGGTCAGATATGGAGGCAGTATACACGTGTCACCTGTGGCAGCGTGTGTATGATGCAGGTGTGGGTAGCAGGCAGGGAGCAGCTAGTGTGGGAGGTGCAGGGTGGCAGGGAGGAGAAAAGAATCATGCAGGTGTGGGCACGAGTGAGTCAGGGCCCCCACCCCCACACGTTCTCTCCTGGTTGCTACGGACACCACCTGATGCCTCCCGCCCACCACACACGCCCACCACCACACGCCCACCGTCGTAATATCACCCACCACCATCGCCCTCTTTTACTTTGTACTATGATATCCTGGTGACCCCACTGAAGTCTCCCAGGTTTTAAGTTGACAGATTATTAAGAGAGTGACCCATGGTGCGTGATGAACTATGAGAGGGAAACACTAATGTTTCACTTACACCAGCACAACACTGCTCATGTAACCAGTTTAACTAAATACAAAACAATTACAATACAAAACAATTACTTAATAGCAGTCGTAGCTGTCTGTCACTTTCCTTTCTATCTGGCTGCGACCTCGGCTGTGGTACCTCAACCACCTGTCACAGATGGTGGTGTAGGCTAGCACTCCACTACCTGTCACAGGTGGTAGTGTAGGCTAGCACCCACGCACCCCCACCACTCAACCCCCCTAATACGGGACCTACGCCCACGCGCGCCCACGTACACCACACTCACACCTACCTATTATCTACCAACCTACTACCACCACCTACCAGCCACCACTTACCACTTACTACCACCACCTACCAGCTACCACTTACTACCACCACCTACCAGCATCACATACTACCACCACCTACCAGCCACCACTTACTACCATCACCTACCAGCATCACTTACTACCACCACCTACCAGCCACCACCTACCAGCCACCACTTACTACCACCACCTACCAGCCACCACTTACTACCACCACCTACCAGCATCACCTACTACCATCACCTACCAGCCACCACTTACTACCACCACCTACCAGCCACCACTTACTACCACCACCTACCAGCATCACATACTACCACCACCTACCAGCCACCACTTACTACCACCACCTACCAGGAATCACTTACTACCACCACCTACCAGCATCACCTACTACCATCACCTACCAGCCACCACTTACTACCACCACCTACCAGCCACCACTTACTACCACCACCTACCAGCCATCACTTACTACCATCACCTACCAGCATCACATACTACCACCACCTACCAGCCACCACTTACTACCACCACCTACCAGGAATCACTTACTACCACCACCTACCAGCATCACTTACTACCACCACCTACCAGCATCATATACTACCACCACCTACCAGCCACCACTTACTACCATCACCTACCAGCCACCACTTACTACCACCACCTACCAGCCATCACTTACTACCATCACCTACCAGCCACCACTTACTACCACCACCTACCAGCCATCACTTACTACCATCACCTACCAGCATCACTTACTACCATCACCTACCAGCATCACTTACTACCATCACCTACCAGCCACCACTTACTACCACCACCTACCAGCCATCACTTACTACCACCACCTACCAGCCACCACTTACTACCACCACCTACCAGCCATCACTTACTACCATCACCTACCAGCCACCACTTACTACCACCACCTACCAGCCATCACTTACTACCATCACCTACCAGCACCACTTACTACCATCACCTACCAGCCATCACTTACTACCATCACCTACCAGCATCACTTACTACCATCACCTACCAGCATCACTTACTACCATCACCTACCAGCATCACTTACTACCATCACCTACCAGCATCACATACTACCACCACCTACCAGCCATCACTTACTACCACCACCTACCAGCCACCACTTACTACCATCACCTACCAGCCATCACTTACTACCACCACCTACCAGCCATCACTTACTACCACCACCTACCAGCCACCACTTACTACCACCACCTACCAGCCATCACTTACTACCACCACCTACCAGCCATCACTTACTACCATCACCTACCAGCATCACTTACTACCATCACCTACCAGCATCACTTACTACCACCACCTACCAGCCATCACTTACTACCATCACCTACCAGCCATCACTTACTACCATCACCTACCAGCCATCACTTACTACCATCACCTACCAGCATCACTTACTACCACCACCTACCAGCCATCACTTACTACAACCACCTACCAGCCATCACTTACTACCATCACCTACCAGCATCACTTACTACCATCACCTACCAGCCACGACTTACTGCCATCACCTACCAGCATCACTTACTACCACCACCTACCAGCATCACTTACTACCACCACCTACCAGCCACCACTTACTACCACCACCTACCAGCCATCACTTACTACCATCACCTACCAGCATCACTTACTACCATCACCTACCAGCATCACTTACTACCATCACCTACCAGCCACCACTTACTACCACCACCTACCAGCCACCACTTACTACCACCACCTACCAGCATCACTTACTACTACCACTTACCAGCCACCACTTACTACCACCACCTACCAGCCATCACTTACTACCATCACCTACCAGCATCACTTACTACCACCACCTACCAGCCACCACTTACTACCACCACCTACCAGCCACCACTTACTACCACCACCTCCAGCCACCACTTACTACCACCACCTACCAGCATCACCTACTACCATCACCTACCAGCATCACTTACTACCATCACCTACCAGCCACCACTTACTACCACCACCTACCAGCCACCACTTACTACCACCACCTACCAGCCACCACTTACTACCACCACCTACCAGCCACCACTTACTACCACCACCTACCAGCCACCACTTACTACCACCACCTACCAGCCACCACTTACTACTATCACCTACCAGCCATCACTTACTACCATCACCTACCAGCATCACTTACTACCACCACCTACCAGCCATCACTTACTACCATCACCTACCAGCATCACTTACTACCACCACCTACCAGCATCACTTACTACCACCACCTACCAGCCATCACTTACTACCACCACCTACCAGCATCACTTACTACCACCACCTACCAGCATCACTTACTACCACCACCTACCAGCCATCACTTACTACCACCACCTACCAGCCACCACTTACTACCACCACCTACCAGCCATCACTTACTATCACCACCTACCAGCCACCACTTACTACCACCACCTACCAGCCATCACTTACTACCACCAACTACCAGCCACCACTTACTACCACCACCTACCAGCATCACCTACTACCATCACCTACCAGCATCACTTACTACCATCACCTACCAGCCACCACTTACTACCACCACCTACCAGCCACCACTTACTACCACCACCTACCAGCCACCACTTACTACCACCACCTACCAGCATCACTTACTACCACCACCTACCAGCCACCACTTACTACCACCACCTACCAGCCATCACTTACTACCACCACCTACCAGCCATCACTTACTACCACCACCTACCAGCCACCACTTACTACCACCACCTACCAGCATCACTTACTACCACCACCTACCAGCCACCACTTACTACCACCACCTACCAGCCACCACTTACTACCACCACCTACCAGCCATCACTTACTACCACCACCTACCAGCCACCACTTACTACCACCACCTACCAGCATCACTTACTACCACCACCTACCAGCCACCACTTACTACCACCACCTACCAGCATCACTTACTACCACCACCTACCAGCCACCACTTACTACCATCACCTACCAGCCACCACTTACTACCATCACCTACCAGCATCACTTACTACCACCACCTACCAGCCACCACTTACTACCACCATCTATGAGCAATAAGAGTAAGTTAAGAAGAAAAACAGCTTTGAAGACTAACTTGAAGAAATTAAGCAGCTCACTGAAAGACACTGAAGAAAAGCTTTTGTCTGGACAATCATCAAGGTAGAGTGAAGGAAGAAGATGAATTAAGAAGCATCTAGGAGTCAACAAGGGAGTGGAAATGCAAACTTGCCTTGAAAAATGTGCAACACAAATTCAACTAAATTAGAGAAACTCATTAACAGATTTTTCAAGGCGTTGAAGTTTGTGATTGCAACAATATTCCAGGATTTCTCTGCAACACAGAAAGAGAAGTTGAGCCTCGATTAAAGAAGAAAGCTTGCAGTAAACTCATTGATCGTAGTTTATCACAATATTTTGATCCATTAAAACCTGTCTCGCCAATTACTATAAACAGTAAGATGGTTCAACAAGAAGCAAGGAAACTTTGAACTAGACTGGAATCATAATTTACCTGCAGGAGGACAGCGAGTATTAGTGATAGGATGACCCCGTCAGTGAGGTGCAGTCTTCTCTGACTCGACAATAACACACTAAATGGAACGCAGAGTTTGAAGTAAAGTTATATTTCCATGACTAGAATAACCCACACTGCCTACATGTGCCTATTCCCAGCATATACTGGAGTTGCTTACACATTGAACCAGTATGTTTTATTGCATAGGATACGGCTTTCTAGCAGATACCTGAAGGATGAATGATGTTTTCGGGGATGAAGGCTCCCCCGACCCAGATCAGGACTCCTGGTAGATCAAAGTTAAATATTAGACTTGCTTACACACAAGACCTCAGTGTTGTCTTATACAAGCTACAACATGCCAGCAGACGTTAAATTTTCTAACACATTTCCCATGGATGCATACCGAGTATATAGGTAAATAGGAGGGGAAGGGGGAGAAAGGGACAGTGATAGGAATAAGGAGAATAAGGACAGGGTATGAGGAAGGAAGGAGTGAAGTATGGGAAAGGGAAGGGGAACACATGTATAGGGAAGAAGGAGAGGAACAAAGGGGATTTTTGTATCCCTTAGCAAAACTAGATACATCAACAACCTGCTGCTATCCTATTCTATATGATAGTTACATAGTGGGAACAAAAGCTGGCTGAGTTATCTTGTTATATTCCATCACAGTGGCTGGGTTACATAGGTACGTGGCAATCTTTCAGCCTCAACTGGGAGACTTCAGTAGAATAGCCAGGATATTATCAAGTATCCCAGGAGAAATGTAACTTTTATGGAGATATTTCCCTCATTACACAACAAGACAACATAAACTCTGGAGGTGAGAGTATTGCTGCAACACTCACCACCACCACACTTCCTTCCCTCTCACCTACCAACCCCACTCCACCTCAATCAACTTACATCTCCACCCCCACCATCTTCCCTCTCAACCTCCTTTCTATCCACTTCACCCCCTCCCCCAGCGATCTCCCCTTTCCATCTCCACTAGAGTACACACACACACACACACACACACACACACATTCAAACAACGTACATTCACACGCGAGTGCAGGCAAGCACGTACACACACATACACACCCACAAACACAGTCACAGACACAAAATGTCATACAATGTAAGTTAAATCTGTACACGATTTCAACAGAAAATGTGACAAAGATGTCTGGTATGAACCAAGTGAATGTTAAGCGGACTCACCACTGCAGCTACAACCTAACCTGGTAAACACACGCGCACCACACACACACACACCACACACACATCACACACACACCACACACCACACACACACACACACACACACACACACACACACACCACACACACACCACACACACACACACACACACACACACACACACATCACACACACCACACACCACACACACACACACACACACACACCACACACACACACACCACACATACACACACACACACAACACACACACACAACACACACACACACCACACACACACACACACACACATACACACACACACACACACACACACACACCACCACACACACACACACACACACACACACACACACACACACACACACACACACACACATACACACCACATACACACACACACACCACACACACACACACCACACACACACACACCACATACACACACACACACACACACACACCACATACACACACACACACACACACCACACACACACACACACACACACACACCACACACACACACACACACACACACACACACACACACACACACCACACACCACACACACACACACCACACTACACACACACCACACACACACACATACACACACACCACACACACACCACAACACACACACCACACACACACACATACACACACACACACACACACACACACCACATACACACACACACACCACACACACACACACACACACACACACACACACACACACACCACACACACACACACACACACACACACACACACACACACACACACACACACACACACACACACACACACACACACACCAACACACCACACACCACACACAGGAAACAACAACATCAAACACATACTAGCAACACTCATAAAACCAATAAATAAGCGATTAAAATTATATGTATAACTTATTGCTTATCTCATATATAATAATAGTAATACATGTAACTTACTAATATAAGTACTTATTAAGAATTATTATTATTATTATTATTATAAAGCAATAGAAGATGACATGACCCAGCTGGCAAATTTTCTGAGAATAGGGGGATTTGCAAGAGGAAGAATCCGACCAGTCAAAGTGATTTTCAAGGCAGAATTGACTCGAAACAGGATCCTGCAGGAGAAAGCAAGACTAAGGGATATGTCAGAGTACCGGAGGGTGTATCTCGACGCGACAGAACACAAGAAGAAAGACAGAAACTGAAAGAGAGGGTACAGAGACAAAAGGAGGAAAGAGATGGACAGGAGAACCCAGACTCAGGAGGAAGCTCAAATACAATCACCTTCAGATGTCCCCCAACCTGGACAACCCCAATGCAACCAAACAATCTAACCCAAAACACACATGTCATACCCAATGCTTCCACCCACCTCATTACAAACTCCACCTTCACACCAACCACCCATAGTTCCTCATCAGGTCTCCCACTTTCCCAACCCCAACGTACCCCCAGACTACGGTTTTAGAAAAGAAGTTGAAGGTTTGGTATACAAATGCAGATGGTATAACAAATAAATGTGAGGAGTGGCATGAAAGAATAAAAGAGACATCCCCAGACATAATAACACTCACAGAAATGAAACTCACCAGGATGATAACAGATGCAATCTTTCCACCCGGATATCAAATCCTCAGGAAAGAAAGAGGGAGAAGAGGGGGAGGAGGAGTTGCACTGCTCATTAAGAACCGGTGGGGATTTGAGGAAGTGGAAGGAATGGATGGAATGGGCGAAAGGGACTACATAGTAGGAACAATTCAGTCTGAGGGCCATAAAGTGGTAATTGCTGTAATGTACAACCCGCCACAGAACTGCAGAAGGCCAATAGAAGAATACGAGAGCAACAGAGCAATGGTAGACACACTAGCCGAGGTGGCCAGAAGAGCCCACACAGGGAGAGCAAAGTTACTAGTTATGGGTGATTTCAATCACAAGGAGATTGATTGGGAAAACCTGGAGACCAACGGGGGTCCTGAATCATGGAGAGCCAAGATGATGGATGTGGTACTGGAAAACCTCATGCATCAACATGTTAGAGACACTACCAGAGGTGTGAGAATGATCCAGCAAGACTGGACCTAGTATTCACCTTGAGTAGTTAGGACATCGAGGATATCACGTATGAAAGGCCCCTTGGAGCTAGTGATCATTTGGTTATGTGTTTTGATTATATAGTTGAGCTACAAGTGGAGAGGGGAGCAGGAATAGGAAGGGAGAAACGAAACTACAAAAGGGGAGACTACACAGGCATGAGGAACTTCCTACAAGACGTTCAGTGGGAGAGAGAATTGGCAGGAAAACCAGTAAAAAAAAATGATGGAATATGTGACAACCAAATGCAAAGAGGCAGAGGAGAGGTTTGTCCCCAAGGAAAACAGAAGTAATGGGAAGACCAGAACGAGTCCTTGGTTCACCCAAAGGTGTAGGGAGGCGAAAACGAAGTGCACTAGAGAATGGAAAAAGTACAGAAGACAAAGAACCCAGGAAAATAAAGAGATTAGCCGAAGAGCAAGAAACGAATATGCACAGGTAAGAAGGGAGGCTCAGCGACAATACGAAAATGATACAGCATCAAAAGTCAAGTCTGACCCGAAGCTGTTGTATAGCCACATCAAGAGGAAAACAACAGTCAAGGGCCAGGTAATCAGGCTGAGGAAGGAAGGTGGGGAGTTCACAAGAAACGACCAAGAGGTATGTGAGGAGCTCAACATGAGATTTAAAGAAGTATTTACAGAGGAGACAGGAAGGACTCCAGGAATTCAGAATAGGGAGGTATACCAACAAGTGCTGGATGAAATACACACAACCGAGGAGGAGGTGAAGAAGCTGCTATGTGAACTCGATACCTCAAAAGCGGTGGGACCTGACAACATTTCTCCGTGGGTTCTTAGAGAGGGAGCAGAGATGTTGAGTGTGCCACTAACACAAATCTTCAACACATCCATTGAAACTGGGCAACTACCTGAGGCGTGGAAGATGGCAAATGTAGTCCCAATTTTTAAGAAAGGAGACAGACACGAGGCATTAAACTACAGTGTATAGTATGCAAAATCATGGAGAAGATCATCAGGAGGAGAGTGGTGGAGCACCTAGAAAGACACAATCTTATAAACGACAACCAGCACGGTTTCAGGGAAGGAAAATCCTGTGTCACAAACCTACTGGAGTTTTATGACAAGGTAACAGAAGTAAGACACGAGAGAGAGGGGTGGATAGACTGCATTTACTTGGACTGCAAGAAGGCGTTCGACACAGTTCCTCACAAGAGGTTAATGCAAAAGCTAGAGGATCAGGCACACGTAACAGGAAAGGCACTGCAATGGATCAGAGAATATCTGACAGGGAGGCAACAAAGAGTCATATTACGTGACGAGGTGTCAGAGTGGGCACCTGTGACGAGTGGGGTTCCACAAGGGTCAGTTCTAGGACCTGTACTGTTTTTGGTATATGTGAATGACATAACGGAAGGGATAGACTCAGAAGTGTCCCTGTTTGCAGATGATGTGAAGTTAATGAGAAGAATTAAATCAGTTGAGGATCAGGCAGGACTACAAAGAGACCTAGACAGGCTACAAGCCTGGTCCAGTAAATGGCTCCTTGAGACAGAGTATAATCTAGGTGGCCAAAGACTGCAAACCTCACTCAAGGAAAAAGATCTTGGGGTGAGTATAATACCGAGCACATCTCCTGAGGCACACATCAATCAGATAACTGCTGCAGCTTACGGGCGGCTGGCAAACCTAAGAATAGCATTCCAATACGTCACTAAGGAATCGTTCAAGACTCTGTACATCATATACGTCAGGCACATACTGGATTATGCAGCACCAGTTTGGAACCCACACCTGGTCAAGCACGTCAACAAATTAGAGAAAGCGCAAAGGTTTGCAACAAGACTAGTCCCAGAGCTAAGGGGATTGTCCTACGAAGAAAGGTTAAAGGAAATCGGCCTGACGACACTAGAGGACAGGAGGGTTAGGGGAGACATGATAACGACATATAAAATACTACGAGGAATAGATAAGGTGGACAGAGACAAGATGTTCCAGAGAGGGGATACAGAAACAAGGGGTCACAATTGGAAGTTGAAGACTCCTATGAGTCAAAGAGATGTTAGGAAGCATTTCTTCATTCATAGAGTTGTTAGGAAGTGGAATAGCCTAGAAAGCGACGTAGTAGAGGCAGGAACCATACATAGTTTTGAGACGAGGTTTGATAAAGCTCATGGAGCAGGGAGAGAGAGGACCTAGTAGCAATCAGTGAAGAGGCGGGTCCAGGAGCTATGAATCGACCCCTGCAACCACAAATAGGTGAGTACCACACACACACACACACACCACACACACACACACACACACACACACACACACACACACACACACACACACACTTAAGGCTCTTCATGTTTTTCACTGGGTATATTGTGCACTTCCTCCCGAATTTATACAGCATGATACTGTCTGAACTAGATACATTATACATGACTCAATTATCTTCCCTCTATATATTATAAGGCATCTCTGTGATTTAACATGACTTGTTTCGGGAGTGTTTCTCTCACTTCTTCGTTGCAGAGAGTACGCTACAAGTGCTCCGTGGCGTCCCCGTAGTTACATGTGTATTAGGTGTTCCTGAAGTGGGTCCTGAAGGGGGTGTTCCTGAAGGGGGTCTTTTAAGGCACTGTCATTTTTTTTCTTCTAGGAGCCATCGTATTAGCTTCAAATGTTCAATGTTGGTTTAGGGTATCCAGGGCAAGACTCTACAAACAACTGGCGGCTGCAGCTGCTTATGTTGGTTTAGGGTATCCAGGGCAAGACTCTACAAACAACTGGCGCTGCAGCTGCTTATGTTGGTTTAGGGTATCCAGGGCAAGACTCTACAAACAACTGGCGGCTGCAGCTGCTTATGTTGGTTTAGGGTATCCAGGGCAAGACTCTACAAACAACTGGCGGCTGCAGCTGCTTATGTTGGTTTAGGGTATCCAGGGCAAGACTCTACAAACAACTGTCAGCTGCAGCTGCTTATGTTGGTTTAGGGTATCCAGGGCAAGACTCTACAAACAACTGGCAGCTGCAGCTGCTTACGAATTACAAAAAATCGGCCGTTGTTTGTGTTCAAACATTCACAAAAGTTCTCTCCTAATTCGAGGTCGCCGTAGAATTGAACTCAGGTGTGTAGGGCGACATCTCCCTGTTGTTGTGTGTAAGATTATTGTTCTCGTTAAATTACTTGGAATATATCTGATTCTGTCTCATCTAAACGACTTTAATATATAATATCTGATACATCCTACGGTCAGGATAGTACCCATAATATTTAATATCTGATGCATCCTACGGTCAGGATAGTACCCATAATATTTAATATCTGATGCATCCTACGGTCAGGATAGTACCCATAATATTTAATATCTGATGCATCCTACGGTCAGGATAGTACCCACACTATTTAATATCTGATACATCCTACGGTCAGGATAGTACCCATAATATTTAATATCTGATGCATCCTACGGTCAGGATAGTACCCATAATATTTAATATCTGATACATCCTACGGTCAGGATAGTACCCATAATATTTAATATCTGATACATCCTACGGTCAGGATAGTACCCACACTATTTAATATCTGATACATCCTACGGTCAGGATAGTAACCATAATATTTAATATCTGATGCATCCTACGGTCAGGATAGTAATCCTTAAGTTCGTGTGAGGGCAAATTTATCAATATACTAAATTACTTAAAAATCTTGGAATGGCTGGAATCCACATGGTAACTGACAAATGCCTCTTCAGATAAACTTAAAATTTTCAGCCTAGGTGTGCTTCCCAGACAGCAAGGTTTGTCTTAGTGGCCCTCAGCCCAGGTGTGCTTCCCAGACAGCAAGGTTTGTCTTAGTGGCCCTCAGCCCAGGTGTGCTTCCCAGACAGCAAGGTTTGTCTTAGTGGCCCTCAGCCTAGGTGTGCTTCCCAGACAGCAAGGTTTGTCTTAGTGGCCCTCAGCCCAGGTGTGCTTCCCAGACAGCAAGGTTTGTCTTAGTGGCCCTCAGCCCAGGTGTGCTTCCCAGACAGCAAGGTTTGTCTTAGTGGCCCTCAGCCTAGGTGTGCTTCCCAGACAGAAGGTTTGTCTTAGTGGCCCTCAGCCAGGTCTGGTGCTTCAGAAAGGTTTGTCTTAGTGGCCCCACCGGTGTCTAGCGGTTGTTTAGTGCCCTCACCAGGCCGAGTTTTTTGTGGCCACCCAGGTGTGCTTCCCAACAGCAGGTTGTTTGTGGCCAGCGGTGTGCTTCAGACAGAGTTTTCTTAGTGGCCTACGTGTGCTTCCGAAAGGTGTTAGTGCCACAGGTGCCAGACAGAAGGTTCTTAGTGCTCAGCAGGTGTCTTCCCAGACAGCAGGTTTGTTATGGCTCAGCCTAGTCTTCAGACAGGTTTGTCTTAGTGGCCTCAGCCAGGTGTGCTTCCCAGACAAAGGTTTGTCTTAGTGCTCAGCAGGTTGCTCCCAGACAGCAAGGTGTTGTGGCCCTCAGCCAGGTGCTTCCCAGAAAGGTTTGTCTTAGGCTCACCCAGGTGCTCCGACAGGTGTCTTAGTGGCCAGCCGGTGCTTCCCAGACAGCAAGTTGTCTTATGCTCACAGGTGTGCTTCCAGACAAGGTTGTCTTAGTGGCCCTCAGCCAGGTGTGCTTCCCAGACAGAAGGTTTCACCTAGGTGTGCTCCCAGACAGAAGGTTTGTTTAGTCCCAGCCCAGGTGTGCTCCCAGACAGAAGGTTTGTTTAGTGCCTAGCCAGGTGCCAGACAGAGGTTTGTAGTGGCTCAGCCTGGAATTGGACCTTCCAACAGAAGGTTTGTTTGTGGCCTACCCAGGTGTTCAGACAGGTTGTTTAGTGCCCAGCAGGTGTGCTTCCCAGACAGCAAGGTTCGTCTTAGTGGCCACCAGGTGTGCTTCCCAGACAGCAAGGTGTCTAGTGGCCCTCAGCCAGGTGTGCTCAGACAGCAAGGTTGTCTTAGTGCCCTAGCCAGGTTGCTTCCCAGACAGGGTTTGTTTAGGCCCAGCAGGGTGCTTCCCAGACAGAAGGTTGTTTAGTGGCCCTCAGCCAGGTGCTTCCCAGACAGAAGGTTGTTTAGTGGCCTCAGCCAGTGTGCTTCCCAGACAGAAGGTTTGTTTAGGGCCCTCACCCAGGTGCTTCCCAGACAGAAGGTTTTTTGTGGCCTCAGCCTAGGTGCTTCCCAGACAGAAGGTTTGTCTTAGTGGCCTCGCGGTGTGCTTCCCAGCAGCAAGGTTGCTGTGGCCCCAGCAGGTGTTTTGCCACAAGGTGTTTCCCCACAGGTGTGCCCCAGCAGAGGTTTGTAGTGGTCGCGGTGGCTTCCCAGGCAAGGTTGTCTAGTGGCCCTCAGCCCAGGTGTGCTTCCCGACAGAAGGTTGTCTTAGTGGCCTAGCCAGTGTGCTTCCCAGACAGAGGTTTGTTTAGGGCCCTCAGCAGGTGTGCTTCCCAGAAGGTTGTTTAGTGGCCTCAGCCAGGTGTGCTTCCCAGACAGAAGGTTGTTTAGTGGCCCTCAGCCAGGTGTGCTTCCCAGACAGAAGGTTTGTTTAGTGGCCCCAGCCTAGGTGTGCTTCCCAGACAGAAGGTTTGTTTAGTGGCCCTCAGCCAAGTGCTTCCAGCAGGTTTCTTAGGGCCCAGCCAGGTGTGCTTCCCAGCAGAAGGTTCGTCTTAGTGGCCTCAGCCAGGTGTGCTTCCACAGAAGGTGTTTGTGCCTCCCAGGGTGTCCCAGACAGAGGTTTGGCTACCTAGGGGTCCGCGCAAGTGTCTTAGTGCCAGCCTAGGTGGCTTCCACAGCAAGGTTGTCTTAGTGGCCCTCCCAGAGGTGTGCTTCCCAGCCAGGTTGTTAGTGCCTAGCAGTGGCTCCCAGCTGTAGGTTTGTTTAGTGGCCCTCAGCCGGTGTGCTTCCCAGACAGCAAGGTTGTTTAGTGGCCCTCAGCCAGGTGTGCTTCCCAGACAGCAAGGTTTGTTTAGTGGCCTCACCCAGGGTGCTTCCCAGACAAGGTTGTCTTGTGGCCCTCAGCCTAGGTGTGCTTCCCAGACAGCAAGGTTCGTCTTAGTGGCCCTCAGCCAGGTGTGCTTCCCAGAAGAAGGTTCGTCTTAGTGGCTCCTCAGCCCAGGTGTCTTCCCAGACAGCAAGGTTTGTTTAGTGGCCCTCAGCCTAGGTGTGCTTCCCAGACAGAAGGTTTGTGTTAGTGGCCCTCAGCCAGGTGTGCTTCCCAGACAGAAGGTTTGTCTTAGTGGCCCTCAGCCAGTGTGCTTCCCAGACAGAAGGTTTGTCTTAGTGGCCCTCAACCAAGGTGTGCTTCCCAGACAGCAAGGTTTGTCTTAGTGGCCCTCAGCCAGGTGTGCTTCCCAGACAGAAGGTTTGTCTTAGTGGCCCTCAGCCTAGGTGTGCTTCCCAGACAGCAAGGTTGTTTAGTGGCCCTCAGCCCAGGTGTGCTTCCCAGACTAAGGTTGTTTATGGCCTCAGCCCAGGTGTCTTCCCAGACAGAAGGTTTGTTTAGTGGCCCTCAGCCTAGGTGTGCTTCCCAGACAGCAAGGTTGTCTTAGTGGCCCTCAGCCTAGGTGTGCTTCCCAGACAGAAGGTTTGTCTTAGTGGCCCTCAGCCAGGTGTGCTTCCCAGACAGCAAGGTTGTCTTAGTGGCCCTCAGCCTAGGTGTGCTTCCCAGACAGTCAAGGTTCTGTCTTAGTGGCCCTCAGCCTAATTGTGCTTCCCAGACAGTAAGGTTTGTGTTAGGAGCCCTCAGCCCAGGTGTGCTTCCCAGACAGTAAGGTTTGTGTTAGTGGCCCTCAGCCTAGGTGTGCTTCCCAGACAGTAAGGTTTGTGTTAGTGGCCCTCAGCCTAGGTGTGCTTCCCAGACAGAAGGTTGTCTTAGTGGCCCTCAGCCAGGTGTCTTCCCAGACAGCAAGGTTGTCTTAGTGGCCCTCAGTCCCAGGTGTGCTTCCCAGCAGCAAGTTTGTCCTAGTGGCCCTCACCAGGTGTGCTTCCGATACAGAAGGTCTGTTTGATGCCTCAGACTAGTGTGCTTCCAGACAGAAGGTTTGTCTTAGTGGACTCCTCACAAGTTACATGTGCTCCCAACAGCAAGGTTGTCTTAGTGGCCCCTCAGCCTAGGTGTAGCTTCCCTAGACAAGGTTCACTGTGCCCTCAGCTCAGTGTGCTTCCCAGACGAAGGTTTCTTAGTGGCTCACCTACGGATGTGCTTAGCAGCTAGTTCCTAGTGTGCCCTCAGCCTAGGTGTGCTTCCAGACACAAGGTTTGTCTTATGGCCCTCAGCCCGTGTGCTCCCAGACAGCAAGTTTGTCTTAGTGGCCCCTAGCCAGTTTGCACTTACTCCTACAAGTTATATACTGTATTCCCTACAGTTTATCACTAAAGAAGCTCTGTTTACTGCTCTTACAGAGTTTTCCATGAAGTGACTCCCTACAAGTTTACACTGTGACTCCCTACAAGTTTCACTGTGACTCCTACAAGTTTACACTGGACTCTACAAGTTTACACTGACTCCTACAAGTTTACACTGTGACTCCTACAGTTTACACTGTGACTCTCTACGAGTTTACACTGGACTCCTACGAAGTTTACACTGTGACTCCTACGAGTTTACACTGTGACTCCCTACAGTTTACACTGGACTCCCTACAGTTTACACTGGACTCCCTACAGTTTACACTGGACTCCCTACAAGTTTACACTGTGACTCCTACAGTTTACACTGTGACTCCTACAGTTTACACTGGACTCCTACAAGTTTACACTGGACTCCTACAGTTTACACTGTGACTCCCTACGAAGTTTACACTGCGACTCCTACAGTTTACACTGTGACTCCCTACAAGTTTACACTGCGACTCCTACAGTTTACACTGACTCCCTACAAGTTTACACTGGACTCCTACAGTTTACACTGACTCCCTACGAAGTTTACACTGTGACTCCCTAAGTTTAACTGTGACTCCCTACGAGTTTACACTGTGACTCCCTACGAGTTTACACTGTGACTCCCTACAAGTTTACACTGTGACTCCCTACAAGTTTACACTGACTCCCTACAAGTTTACACTGACTCCCTACAAGTTTACACTGACTCCCTACAAGTTTACACTGTGACTCCCTACAAGTTTACACTGTGACTCCCTACAAGTTTACACTGTGACTCCCTACAAGTTTACACTGTGACTCCATACAAGTTTACACTGTGACTCCATACAAGTTTACACTGTGACTCCATACAAGTTTACACTGACTCCCTACAAGTTTACACTGTGACTCCCTACAAGTTTACACTGTGACTCCCTACAAGTTTACACTGTGACTCCCTACAAGTTTACACTGTGACTCCCTACAAGTTTACACTGTGACTCCCTACAAGTTTACACTGTGACTCCATACAAGTTTACACTGACTCCATACAAGTTTACACTGTGACTCCATACAAGTTTACACTGTGACTCCATACAAGTTTACACTGTGACTCCCTACAAGTTTACACTGTGACTCCATACAAGTTTACACTGTGACTCCCTACAAGTTTACACTGTGACTCCCTGAAAATCTGAAATCACTGGATTCAGATCAATTGTTGGAGACTGTCTTCCTTTCTGATAGTCCTCAAACTTTCAGTGTTGTTGGGCTTTATTAAAAGAAATCTTGGCTTTCACTTTAGCGTGTAAAGTTTAAAACGCTAATTTTATTAACAAAGTGGTTTACAAGTGATAATTAGAGACTGGCTCCTCTGACTGTACGTATTATTGTACTGAACTGGCCTATCATGGTGCAAGTTTGACAATTCTAATATCGAAAGAATATAGAATGGTTTTGCATGCTGCTGAGGGGCTCTTGTTCCAAGGGCCTGGACTTACCCCGTATATTCTTTGGATCCAATCTGAATGTGTGACATTCCATGGCGCTGTGTGACCTCTATGGTGTGTAGCGTCATGGACGTTGTGTGACCTCTACGGTGTGTAGCGTCATGGGCGCTGTGTGACCTCTACGGTGTGTAGCGTCATGGGCGCTGTGTGACCTCTACGGTGTGTAGCGTCATGGGCGCTGTGTGACCTCTACGGTGTGTAGCGTCATGGGCGCTGTGTGACCTCTACGGTGTGTAGCGTCACGGGTGCTGTGTGACCTCTACGGTGTGTAGCATCACGGGCGCTGTGTGACCTCTACGGTGTGTAGCGTCACGGGCGCTGTGTGACCTCTACGGTGTGTAGCGTCATGGGCGCTGTGTGACCTCTACGGTGTGTAGCATCACGGGCGCTGTGTGACCTCTACGGTGTGTAGCGTCATGGGCGCTGTGTGACCTCTACGGTGTGTAGCGTCATGAGCGCTGTGTTTCCTCTACGGTGTGTAGCGTCACGGGAGCTGTGTGACCTCTACGGTGTGTAGCATCACGGGCGCTGTGTGACCTCTACGGTGTGTAGCATCACGGGCGCTGTGTGACCTCTACGGTGTGTAGCATCACGGGCGCTGTGTGACCTCTACGGTGTGTAGCGTCATGGGCGCTGTGTGACCTCTACGGTAGCGTCAGGCCGGACTTAGGTGTGTAGCGTCATGGGCGCTGTGTGACCTCTACGGTGTGTAGCGTCATGGGCGCTGTGTGTCAGGGCGCTGTTGACTCACGGTGTGTAGCGTCACTGGCGCTGTGTGACCTCTACGGTGTGTAGCGTCACGGGCGCTGTGTGACCTCTACGGTGTGTAGCGTCACGGGCGCTGTGTGACCTCTACGGTGTGTAGCGTCACGGGCGCTGTGTGACCTCTACGGTGTGTAGCGTCATGGGCGCTGTGTGACCTCTACGGTGTGTAGCGTCAGGGCGCTGTGTGACCTCTACGGTGTGTAGCGTCATGGGCGCTGTGTGACCTCTACGGTGTGTAGCGTCGGGCGCTGTGTGACCTCTACGGTGTGTAGCGTCATGGGCGCTGTGTGACCTCTACGGTGTGTAGCGTCATGGGCGCTGTGTGACCTCTACGGTGTGTAGCGTCATGGGCGCTGTGTGACCTCTACGGTGTGCGTCAGGGCGTGGACCTCTACGTGTGCTCTGGCTGTGTGACCTCTACGGTGTGTAGCGTCATGGGCGCTGTGTGACCTCTACGGTGTGTAGCGTCAGGGCGCTGTGTGACCTCTACGGTGTGTCGTACTCTAGGTAGCGTCATGGGCGCTGTGTGACCTCTACGGTGTGTAGCGTCATGGGCGTTGTGTGACCTCTACGGTGTTAGCATCATGGGCGCTGTGTGACCTCTACGGTGTGTAGCATCATGGGCGTTGTGTGACCTCTACGGTGTAGCGTCATGGGCGCTGTGTGACCTCTACGGTGTGTAGCGTCAGGGCGTGTGTGACCTCTACGGTGTGTAGCGTCATGGGCGCTGTGTGACCTCTACGGTGTGTAGCGTCATGGGCGTTGTGTGACCTCTACGGTGTGTAGCGTCATGGGCGTTGTGTGACCTCTACGGTGTGTAGCTCACGGGCGCTGTGTGACCTCTACGGTGTGTAGCGTCATGGGCGTGTGTGACCTCTACGGTGTGTAGCATCACGGGCGCTGTGTGACCTCTACGGTGTGTAGCGTCATGGGCGTGTGTGACCTCTTACGGTGTGTAGCGTCACGGGCGCTGTGTGACCTCTACGGTGTGTAGCGTCACGGGCGCTGTGTGACCTCTACGGTGTGTAGCGTCACGGGCGCTGTGTGACCTCTACGTGGCGGCTAGTGTAGCGTCATGGGCGCTGTGTGACCTCTACGGTGTGTAGCTCAGGGGTCTGCTGTGTGACCTCTACGGTGTGTAGCGTCATGGGCGTGTGTGACCTCTACGGTGTGTAGCGTCATGGGCGCTGTGTGACCTCTACGTGTGTAGCGTCATGGGCGCTGTGTGACCTCTACGGTGTGTAGCGTCAGGGCGCTGTGTGACCTCTACGGTGTGTAGCGTCACGGGCGCTGTGTGACCTCTACGGTGTGTAGCGTCGGGCGCTGTGTGACCTCTAGGTGTGTAGCGTCATGGGCGCTGTGTGACCTCTACGGTGTGTAGCGTCACGGGCGCTGTGTGACCTCTACGGTGTGTAGCGTCAGGGCGCTGTGTGACCTCTACGGTGTGTAGCGTCATGGGCCTGTGTGACCTCTACGGTGTGTAGCGTCATGGGCGCTGTGTGACCTCTACGGTGTGTAGCGTCATGGGCGCTGTGTGACCTCTACGGTGTGTAGCGTCATGGGCGCTGTGTGACCTCTACGGTGTAGCGTCATGGGCGCTGTGTGACCTCTACGGTGTAGCATGGGCGCTTACTCTACGGTGGCGCCTGTGTGACCTCTACGGTGTGTAGCGTCATGGGCGCTGTGTGACCTCTACGGTGTGTAGCGTCACGGGCGCTGTGTGACCTCTACGGTGTGAGTGTCATGGGCGCTGTGTGACCTCTACGGTGTAGCGTCATGGGCGCTGTGTGACCTCTACGGTGTCATGGCGGTGGACCTCTACGTGTGGGTACGGCCGGGACTACGGTGTAGCGTCATGGCGCTGTGTGACCTCTACGGTGTAGCGTCATGGGCGCTGTGTGACCTCTACGTGTGTAGCGTCATGGGCGCTGTGTGACCTCTACGGTGTAGCGTCATGGGCGCTGTGTGACCTCTACGGTGTAGCGTCAGGGGCGCTGTGTGACCTCTACGGTGTGTAGCGTCATGGGCGCTGTGTGACCTCTACGGTGTGTAGCGTCATGGTGCTGTGTGACCTCTACGGTGTGTAGCGTCATGGGCGCTGTGTGACCTCTACGGTGTAGCGTCATGGGCGCGTGTGACCTCTACGGTGTAGCGTCATGGGCGCTGTGTGACCTCTACGGTGTGTAGCGTCATGGGCGCTGTGTGACCTCTACGGTGTGTAGCGTCATGTGGCTGTGTGACCTCTACGGTGTGTAGCGTCATGGGCGCTGTGTGACCTCTACGGTGTAGCGTCATGGGCGCTGTGTGACCTCTACGGTGTAGCGTCATGGGCGCTGTGTGACCTCTACGGTGTGTAGCGTCATGGGCGCTGTGTGACCTCTACGGTGTGTAGCGTCATGGGCGCTGTGTGACCTCTACGGTGTGTAGCGTCATGGGCGCTGTGTGACCTCTACGGTGTGTAGCGTCATGGGCGCTGTGTGACCTCTAAGGTGTGTAGCGTCATGGGCGCTGTGTGACCTCTACGGTGTGTAGCGTCATGGGCGCTGTGTGACCTCTACGGTGTGTGACCTCTACGGTGTGTGACCTCTACGGTGTGTGACCTCTACGGTGTGTGACCTCTACGGTGTGTGACTACGGTGTGTGACCTCTACGGTGTGTGACCTCTACGGTGTGTGACCTCTACGGTGTGTGACTACGGTGTGTGACCTCTACGGTGACCTCTACGGTGTGTAGCGTCTTTCCCCGATAAAAATAAACAATTCCGAGCGGCATCAATATTTAACTGCTGACGCAGCTTATGACATGTATGAAACCTGTTTTTTTGGGGGAGGGGGGGGAGAGTGGAGGGAAGGTTCTGGGAAGGGAAGGAGGGGTAGGGAGGGGAGAGGTAAGGAAGGGAAGGTTTTTTTAAGTTTGGGTTGATTCTGGCTTGTTTAAGTTTGGGTTGATTCTGGCTTGTTTAAGTTTGGGTTGATTCTGGCTTGTTTAAGTTTGGGTTGATTCTGGCTTGTTTAAGTTTGGGTTGATTCTAGCTTGTTTAAGTTTGGGTTGATTCTGGCTTGTTTAAGTTTGGGTTGATTCTGGCTTGTTTAAGTTCAAATCTGACTTTTTTATGGAGGAACTTTGGAAAATTGTAATGTTGGTTTTCGTGGGATAATTTTGCGAGGCTTCACACGACTGTCTTCAACCCTTAAAGTCTACTAACATGGTAATACCAACTGTGAGCGGCTGCTATATTCTGGTATTTCTGGGTATTGCTGCCTGCAACATAAACAATGGCGCTGCTATATTCTGGTATTTCTGGGTATTGCTGCCTGCAACATAAACAATGGCGCTTCACTTTGCCTTCAATGTTGGTGTTTCTTAGTGGAATGTTTGAATAAGCTTTGAACGTGTAGGTCCTAATTTGTTACTTTTGTTGAAGAAATTGGTATATGAGTTTCCCTGTGATGATACCTGAGTCTAGAGTACAATCAACACTCAGCCTAGTGGTATTTACCCTTTTTCATGAATATGTATTTCAGGTGTTGAGTACATGGACATGCTGTCACTTATATTCTCAAAGTTTGTGAGATTTGTGTTAGTACGCGTTATGTAACTTATAAGGTTACAAGGTTGAGGTAAGAAGCGTGTCATACAGTGGTGGTTACACAGCACCTCATGCAACCTTACACGTCACATGCCCACAGTATTGTTTACCAACAAACGAAGACCGAAGTTTTCACCAGGAACCTGGATCTTCATCTGCTGCAAGTGGCTGATCAGTAAGGTTACCATAGACTATGTGAGTCTGTGGACGGCTAGCAGCAACACACTGCTTGACTGCCCCAGCCCCAAGCCCGGGTAAAAGCTCTTGAAACTAGTGGTAATTTGTCAGGTGATGTAGTTGTATCGTCCCAGTTATGTCATTTGCTTTTACCGATTATTATACGACAATTTACGATAATTAAGGTTAACTAATCTAACGTAAAATATAAAGTATTCAACATACGTCTCTAGATAAACAGACGTACGTTGAAGTGTGCATTTGTCAGGGGTTGTATGGAGGTGTCCGTAGTGATCCTTCACTATTAATACCACAGACAGTTGGGGTGGCTGTACACTATATATACACAACCCTCACAGTAAATAGCGACCAGCAGGTGCTAATCTGCCCTGGGATTTTCTTCTTCAGGTGAAAATGTCTTCTGACGCAGGTCTTAGTCATTTGAAGACTCGCTCACTAATTAAAAAACTACTGTTGTGAAGGTGCTGGGTATCAGTAATTCAACAACTACTGTCGTGAAGGTGCTGGGTATCAGTAATTAAATACCCACTGACGTACCCATGCTGGGTATCCATCCCATGAAAACCTTAGTACTTCACATAGTGCTGCGAGGGGTATGTGTCTCCTATTTATGCTAGTAACACTCATGGCGTGTGGGAGGTGTGTACACACTGCATTCCTCCTGCCTGATGGGTATGTTAGGTAAACACTGTCAAATATATACTACATGAGGGAGCCATACAATGTGCTATAATGTTAACAGTAATATGAAGGAACTTGGTGAACGACGAACATTATGAATAATAAAATGTAGGCAGAATTACTGAGTAGTAATGTGGTGGTGGTATTTAGAATGGTGGTAATAGTGGTGGTGGGGGTTGTTGTTGAGAATAATGGTGGTTGCAGGATAGTGAGTGATAAAACAGTAAGTAGTGGTGGTAGTGTGAAAGGCAGCAGTGGCACAGAGTTCAACATTACATAACTGGCTGTCCACTCACAAGTAACTTCAAACATAAAGGAATGAGGTACTTGAATGTGTGTGTGTAAATACCTCCCACTCTGAGGTGCTTGACGATATCCCCATTTCCTCCTTTAAGTTTACCAGCACCCCATACTAACACCCCAGTGCAGTGCTCCTGGCCCCGCCACTGTGTGTGTTAGTTACCATTTTGTCCTAGGCACATGTCCTCATGTGTATGTGTGTGTGTGTGTGTGTGTGTGTGTGTGTGTGCACAACTTACATGACAGTACTGGTCTTCAGATGGTAGTAATTTATCAGTCAGAAAACAAAACAGTGTGTCCTGACGCGAGGCGATGACCCTCGGAACACTGGCCAGGTAAGTAGAAAGGTAAGCAGGTGGGTAGGCATGTATGTAGGTGGGTAGGCATGTATGTATGTAGGTGGGTAGGCATGTATGTAGGTGGGTAGGCATGTATGTAGGTGGGTAGGCATGTATGTATGTAGGTGGGTAGGCATGTATGTATGTAGGTGGGTAGGCATGTATGTATGTAGGTGGGTAGGCATATGTATGTAGGTGGGTAGGCATGTATGTAGGTGGGTAGGCATGTATGTATGTAGGTGGGTAGGCATGTAGGTGGGTAGGCATGTATGTATGTAGGTGGGTAGACATGTATGTAGGTGGGTAGACGGATCGTAATCATATAATGACCCGCTCAGTGGTTAAGCATCCGCTGGTTTATCCCAGCGAGATCAAACAAAACAGCAGCACGTAAATAATTAAGGATTACTACTACCTAAGAGAGCACCATAAAGCAAACTCTCAGATCTCAAATACGAATGTAAGCAAATATCTCGGTATTTGTTTAAGTCACTGGGATGGGGAGGGAGGAAGCGGAAGCATGGAGGACTGAGGGAGCGGAGTAGCTTGTGAGGACACAGTGTTGTGAGGATGGCTTCACAGAGGAAGCTAGTGAACAAGAACACAGACACGCCAAGCACAGGTAGCTGCTATACAACTCACTCACTCTCTCTCTCACACACACACACACACACAGAAGATGGGGAACTCACAAGTAACGATCAAGAGGTATGTGAGGAGCTCAACTTGAGGTTTAAGGAAGTATTCACAGTGGAGGAAGCAAGGCAGCTGGGTAGACAGGATGGGGTGCACCACCAACAAGGGATGTATCAAGTGCTAGAGGGCATACACACAACTGAGGAGGAGGTGAAGCAGTTACTCAGTGACCTTGATACCTCAAAGGCGATGGGTCCGGACAACATCTCCCCGTGGGTTCTTCGGGAAGGAGCTGAGGTACTGAGTGTGCCACTTACAATAATATTCAACATATCCCTTGAAAATGGGCAGTTACCTGAGGTATGGAAGAAAACCAACGTAGTCCCCATCTTTAAAAAAGGAGACAGAAAAGAGGCACTAAGCTATAGACCGGTGTCACTTACATGTATAGTGTGCAAAGTCCTGGAGAAAATCATCAGGAAAAGAATGGTGGAGCACCTCGAGCTGAACAGGATAATAAACACCAGACAGCACGGATTCCGGGAAGGCAAATCCTGTGTAACAAACCTCCTAGAGTTCTATGATAAAGTAACAGAGGTAAGGCAAGAGAGAGAAGGGTGGGTTTATTGCATTTTCCTGGACTGCAGGAAGGCCTTCGACACAGTTCCTCACATGAGATTAGTAAAGAAGTTGGAAGAACAAGCACGTATAACAGGAAGGGCACTGGAATGGATCAGGGAATACCTCACAGGGAGGCAACAACGGGTCATGGTGCGTGATGAGGTATCACAGTGGGCACCTGTGACGAGCGGCGTTCCGCAGGGGTCAGTCCTAGGACCAGTGTTATTCTTGGTATATGTAAATGACATGGCAGATGGGATAGACTCAGAAGTGTCTCTGTTCGCAGATGATGTGAAATTAATGAGGAGAATCACATCGGAGGAGGACCAAGCAGGACTTCAAACAGACCTGGACAAGCTTGACATCTGGTCTAGCAAATGGCTTCTCGAATTCAATCCCACCAAATGCAAAGTCATGAAGATCGGAGAAGGGCAAAGAAGACCGCTGACAGAGTACAGGCTAGGCGGACAAAGGCTACAAACCTCGGAAAAGGAGAAAGACCTTGGGGTGAGTATAACGCCAAGCACGTCTCCGGAGGCACACATCAACCAGATAACTGCGGCAGCATATGGGCGACTGGCAAACCTAAGATTAGCGTTCCGTTACCTTAACAAGGACTCGTTTAAGACACTGTACACCGTGTACGTCAGGCCCATACTAGAATATGCAGCACCAGTCTGGAACCCACACCTGGTCAAGCACATAAAGAAACTAGAGAAAGTGTAAAGGTTTACAAGGTTAGTTCCACAACTCAGGGGTCTGTCCTATGAAGAAAGGCTGAGGGAAATAGGACTAACAACACTGGAGGAAAGAAGGGTCAGAGGAGACATGATAACGACATACAAAATACTGCGGGGAATCGACAAGGTAGACAGTGACAGGATGTTCCAGAGAGGGAACACAGAAACAAGGGGACACAACTGGAAGCTGAAGACTCAGATGAGTCAAAGGGATGTTAGGAAGCATTTCTTCAGCCACAGAGTAGTCAGGAAGTGGAATAGTCTAGAGAAAGAAATAGTGGAGGCAGGAACCATACACAGTTTTAAGACGAGGTATGATAAAGCTCATGGAGCAGGGAGAGCAGATACCCAGTAGCGGGCAGCGCAGAGGCGGGGCCAGGAGCTGAGTCTCGACTCCTGCAACCACAATTAGGTGAGTATACACAGCTGATGGGTATGCCATAAGAGGAAAGGCTGAGGAGCTAAACCTGACGATACAAGAGGACATAAGGAACAAATGTGACATGATTACGACGTATAAAATACTCAGGAATTGACGGGGTAGACAGGGAGTGTTTGAGAAGTGGTCTCAGGTACACGAGGTCATACATGGAAGTTAAAAGCACAGATGAGTCACAGGGACGTTAAGAAATACTTCTTTAGGCTTAGAGTAGTCAGGAAGTGGAACGACCTAGAGAGAGCGAGAGAGAGAGAAATAGAGAGAGATGGATGAGAGGGGTAGGGTAATATTACATCCATCATAGAAGGGTGATGGGGGAGGGGGAGGGGCCGCCACCTGTCACAAACACACCTGCACACGGGATATTAGCTGATACAACACAGCACAGCACTTGTCACTGACCCATGGCATACACCCGTCCACACCCCACACACACACACACACACACACACACACACACACACACACACACACACACACACACACACCTAGTGTCTAATCGACATGTGCCTAGGACAAAATGGTAACTAACTAACTAACACCCATCCTCCCCACCATCTTCCCTACCATCCTCCCCACCATCTTCCCTACCATCCTCCCCACCTTCTTCCTCATCAACCTCCCCACCATCCTCCTCACTACTCATCTCTCATTACCTGCACCACTTAAGCAACTTTCTGAATTAACTGTCCCCAGACGAGCCTAGCGACCTCCTGTCTCCCAGACGAGCATAGCGACCTCCTGTCTCCCAGATCGAGCCTAGCGACCTCCTGTCTCCCAGATGAGCCTAACGACCTCCTGTCTCCCAGATGAGCATAGCGACCTCCTGTCTCCCAGACGAGCCTAGCGACCTCCTGTCTCCCAGACGAGCCTAGCGACCTCCTGTCCCCAGACGAGCCTAGCGACCTCCTGTCTCCCAGATGAGCCTAGCGACCTCCTGTCTCCCAGATGAGCCTAGCGACCTCCTGTCTCCCAGACGAGCCTAGCGACCTCCTGTCTCCCAGATGAGCCTAGCGACCTCCTGTCTCCCAGACGAGCCTAGCGACCTCCTGTCTCCCAGATGAGCATAGCGACCTCCTGTCTCCCAGATGAGCCTAGCGACCTCCTGTCTCCCAGACGAGCCTAGCGACCTCCTGTCTCCCAGATGAGCCTATTACCTCCTGTCTCCCAGACGAGCATAGCGACCTCCTGTCTCCCAGATGAGCCTAGCGACCTCCTGTCTCCCAGACGAGCCTAGCGACCTCCTGTCTCCCAGATGAGCCTAGCGACCTCCTGTCTCCCAGACGAGCCTAGCGACCTCCTGTCTCCCAGATGAGCCTAACCTCCTGTCTCCCAGACGAGCATAGCGACCTCCTGTCTCCCAGATGAGCCTAGCGACCTCCTGTCTCCCAGACGAGCCTAGCGACCTCCTGTCTCCCAGATGAGCATAGCGACCTCCTGTCTCCCAGACGAGCCTAGCGACCTCCTGTCTCCCAGACGAGCCTAGCGACCTCCTGTCTCCCAGATGAGCATAGCGACCTCCTGTCTCCCAGATGAGCATAGCGACCTCCTGTCTCCCAGACGAGCCTAGCGACCTCCTGTCTCCCAGACGAGCCTAGCGACCTCCTGTCTCCCAGATGAGCATAGCGACCTCCTGTCTCCCAGACGAGCCTAGCGACCTCCTGTCTCCCAGACGAGCCTAGCGACCTCCTGTCTCACAGATGAGCCTAGCGACCTCCTGTCTCCCAGACGAGCCTAGCGACCTCCTGTCTCCACAGATGAGCCTAGCGACCTCCTGTGTCCTCTGAATATATGTTGAGACCTGCATAACTTACACTTAGCGTGTGTTACTTAATATAAGTTGACTTTGTTGTTCACACTGCTTCTTGCAAGTATATAGTCTTAGAAATATACGCTAAAGTTCTTTTACAATGATCGGAGATAACTGTGACAATGAATCAGCACTCTTTTATAAGCATATTTGTATGTATGTATTCTTAGATGTATAATGTACTATAAATTCCACTTCCTATTTTTCTCTTTCTCCTATATATAATTTTTATTATCCTGTTTAGTGATAATTGAGATACGTTCATAAAAGTTTCACTTGTGTGTCTGAGAGAGGTCATCTTGAGACGTTCTAATACTCAAGTGATAGTAACTCCAGCTCTGCTGGACTTACTATACCTGGTGATACTTCAGTGGTATACTGACGATATCCTGGATATCCTACGCAAGTCTCACAGTTCAGGCTGACACTACGCAAGTCTCACAGTTCAGGCTGACACTACGCAAGTCTCACAGTTCAGGCTGACACATTTCCACACTAAGTAACTCAACATGTGTGATCGCAATCTCACAGTTCACTGAACATTTCAACACTAGTAACCAACCCTGCAGTGATGAATACAAATCACTTGAATTTTCTAAGCATTATAACCACCATAGATATATATATACATATTATGTATAATTTATATATATATATATATATATATATATATATATATATATATATATATATATAATAAAAACCTTTCCTGTAACATGAAATGTACATTGGCAGGGGACCAGTGGTATCTGTTTACCTTGACCTTAACGTCAAGGTACACAGGTGTGTGTGTGTGTGTGTTAGTTACCATTTGTCCAAGGCACATGTCGGTTAGGCACTAGGCCTGTTGTATATTTGTGTGTGTGGGGTGTGTGTGTGTGTGTGTGTGTGTGTGTGTGTGTGTGTTAGTTACCATTTTGTCCTAGGCACATGTCGATTAGACACTAGGCCTGTTGTATATGCGTGCGTGTATGTGTGTGTGTATGTACTCACCTAATTGTGGTTGCAGGGGTTGAGACTCAGCTCCTGGCCCCGCCTCTTCGCTGTCCGCTACTGGGTCTCTGCTCTCCCTGCTCCATGAGCTTTATCATACCTTGTCTTAAAACTATGTATGGTTCCTGCCTCCACTATATCTTTTCTAGACTATTCCACTTCCTGACTACTCTGTGGCTGAAGAAATGCTTCCTAACATCCCTTTGACTCATCTGAGTCTTCAGCTTCCAGTTGTGTCCCCTTGTTTCTGTTTTCCCTCTCTGGAACATCATGTCACTGTCTACCTTGTCAATTCCCCGCAGTATTTTGTATGTCGTTATCATGTCTCCTCTGACCCTTCTTTCCTCCAGTGTTGTTAGTCCTATTTCCCTCAACCTTTCTTCATAAGACAGTCCCCTGAGTTGTAATGTGTGTGTGTGTGTGTGTGTGTGTGTGTATGTATGTGTGTGTTAGGGTGTGTGTGTGTGTTAGGGTGGTGTGTGTGTTAGGGTGTGTGTGTGTGTTAGGTGTGTGTGTGTGTTAGGGTGTGTGTGTGTTAGGGTGTGTGTGTGTGTGTTAGGGTGTGTGTGTGTTGGGTTTGTGTGTGTGTGTGTGTTAGGGTGTGTGTGTGTGTGTGTTAGGGTGTGTGTGTGTTAGGGTGTGTGTGTGTTAGGGTGTGTGTGTGTTAGGGTTTGTGTGTGTGTTAGGGTGTGTGTGTGTGTTAGGGTGTGTGTGTGTGTGTTAGGGTGTGTGTGTGAGTGTGGGTGTGTGTGTGTGTGTTAGGTGTGTGTTTTGGGTGTGTTAGGGTGTGTTAGTGTGTGTGTGTTAGGGTGTGTGTGTGTGTGTTAGGGTTGAGGTGTGTGTGTGTGTGTTAGGGTGTGTGTGTGTGTGTGTTAGGGTGTGTGTGTGTGTGTTAGGGTGTGTGTGTGTGTGTTAGGGTGTGTGTGTGTGTGGTGTGTGTGTGTGTGTGTGTGTGTGTGTGTTAGGGTGTGTGTGTGTGTGTTAGGGTGTGTGTGTGTGTGTGTGTGTGTGTGTGTGTGTGTGTGTGTGTGTGTGTGTGTGCGCGCGTGCTCAGTTGATCGTGACTCGTGGCACCTCTTAATCTTGGTTGGTTGGCACTAGTCTTGGCACACTGTACACCAACTTTACACTTATCGATTTGTGTAAGAAGTTTGTCTCGTAAACTTCATGCAGATTCTTTCACTTATCTTCTACTATGTAATATTAGCGGTCCACAGTGGGACTCCAATCCTTACTCCCATAGTCTGACGTCTCCTATCTTACCGTTACTCGCAGTCTCTCTCTCTCTCATGTCCTTCCTGATTTGCTGGAGTACGTTTTGTTCCTAGTTTGTTGATTAGTCTTTGGTTTAGTACTGTGTCGAAATGGTTTCTTGTAGTCCAGGAAGACGCAGCCTCTCCATCCCTGTCCATATTGTTTTATATCAACTGATAGAACTCCAACTAGTTATTAAGACAGGCTTTCTTATCCCTTAACTAGTGTTCCATTTTCTCCAGGTGTTTGGCAGTTGTTCCGGCTCTTATAACTGGTTGAAGACCTTCCCTACAAGGTGACACAGCGGTTCTGCTCTGCCTCTACCCATTGCAATATGTTGTGTTGTCCTAATCTTGTTATTCTCACCCTCCTTAGTCTCATTACTTTTTCATTTCTCGCTTGGATATTTTCTAATTGCTGTGGGTCTTTCATAACTTCTCTGCCTTTAGATGTTTTCAGCTCCTCTCAGCATTCTTCTGCAAAGGTCTTGGCAAACTTTTCTTGTGTGAGTGTTTCTCCATCCATCTTCTCTTATCACCTGGTCCTTTACACTGATCTTTCCCAAGTAACTTTCCTTCTGCTTTACTCTTTGGTGATATTCTCGAATACTATCTCAGTTTCCTTCCTATATTCCATATTCATTCCTATTTTATTTATTTCACCCTTTCCTATACAACGACAACATCAACACAACACATACATAAATACCAACACAACACAACTAAACAACACAACACATATCCGAACACCAAGACATAACAAAATACCAACACAACACATACCCAAAGACAACACAACACATACCTGAACAGTACAGTCACAGCTGCTAAATGCCTGAAGGACATACTCACGCTTGCACACACGACACAAATAATGAATACTTCTGAATCAGCAAGAACCAGAGGAATGGTAGTGCAACCACCAGAGGAATGGTAGTGTAACAACCACCAGAGGAATGGTAGTGCAACCACCACCAGAGGAATGGTAGTGTAACAACCACCAGAGGAATGGTAGTGTAACAACCACCAGAGGAATGGTAGTGTAACAACCACCAGAGGAATGGTAGTGTAACAACCACCAGAGGAATGGTAGTGCAACCACCAGAGGAATGGTAGTGTAACAACCACCAGAGGAATGGTAGTGTAACAACCACCAGAGGAATGGTAGTGTAACAACCACCAGAGGAATGGTAGTGCAACCACCACCAGAGGAATGGTAGTGTAACAACCACCAGAGGAATGGTAGTGCAACCACCACCAGAGGAATGGTAGCGCAACCACCACCAGAGGAATGGTAGCGCAACCACCACCAGAGGAATGGTAGTGCAACCACCACCAGATGAATGGTAGTGCAACAACCTCCAAATGAATGGTAGTGCAACAACCACCACCAGAGGAATGGTAGTGCAACAACCACCACCAGAGGAATGGTAGTGCAACAACCACCACCAGAGGAATGGTAGTGCAACCACCACCAGAGGAATGGTAGTGCAACAACCACCACCAGAGGAATGGTAGTGCAACAACCACCACCAGAGGAATGGTAGTGCAACAACCACCACCAGAGGAATGGTAGTGCAACAAGCACCTGAACACAGAGGTACACAAACTACCACAGCAAGAGTCTTCCCCATCACTACAACCATCACTGCTGGTGATATTATCACCAGCACAACATACCATTGCTAACATCACCAGCAAATACATTTTACCTTACCCCATCTCTCTCTCTCTCTCTGACTTCCTATACGCAGGCAGCAGTGTGACCGTTGTGCAGGTACACACGTCACCTGGTCACCACACACGCACACACAACTAACATACAACAGGTCTAGTGTCTAATCGACATGTGCCTTGGACAAAATGGTAACTAACACGCACACACACATACCTGTTTGGTGTTCTACATTCAAACACCAATAACAAGATTATTTGTAATTTACATTAATAAACATTAAAACAAACTTAAGACAAAGTGCGTGCGTGCGTGTGTGTGTGTGTGTGTGTATGTGTGTGTGTGTGTACTCACCTAGTTGTACTTACCTAGTTGTGGTTGCAGGGGTCGATACATAGCTCCTGGCCCCGCCTCTACACTGGCCGCTACTGGGTCACTCTCCCTGCGCCATGAGCTTTATCATACCTCTTCTTAAAGCTATGTATGGAACCTGCCTCCACTACATCACTTCCCAAGCTATTCCACTTCCCGACAACTCTGTGACTGAAGAAATACTTCCTAACATCCCTGTGATTCATCTGAGTCTTCAACTTCCAACTGTGTCCCCTTGTTGCTGTGTCCCATCTCTGGAACATTCTGTCTCTGTCCACCTTGTCGATTCCTGTCAGTATTTTATATGTCGTTATCATATACCCTCCATCTCTCCTGTCTTCCAGTGTCGTCAGGTCGATTTCCCTTAACCTCTCCTCGTAGGACATACCCCTTAGCTCCAGGACTAGTCTTGTTGCAAACCTTTGCACTTTCTCTAGTTTCCTTACATGCTTGGCTAGGTGAGGGTTCCAAACGGATCCTACAATGTGTCGTGGGGTCGAATCCTGGCCTGCCGCAGTTTGGTAAATGATTCAAAACCACTTGTTTCGTGGTCTCATTTATATATATATATATATAACCCTTTCTCCTGTATATATTACTAAATGTAAAATGGGAAACTTTCGTTTTTCATTTTAGGCCACCCCACTTCGGTGGGAAGCGGCCGACGTGTTTAAAAAAAAAAAAAAAAATATATATATATATATATATATATATATATATATATATATATATATATATATATATATATATATATAAGGAAGGGGTGGCAATAATGTTGAAGGATCAGTTATGGAAGGAAAAGAGGGAATATAAATGTGTAAATTCAAGGATTATGTGGATTAAAATAAGGGTCGGATGCGAAAAGTGGGTCATAATAAGCGTGTATGCACCTGGAGAAGAGAGGAGTGTAGAGGAGAGAGAGAGATTTTGGGAGATGTTAAGCGAATGTATAGGAACTTTTGAACCAAATGAGAGAGTAATTGTGGTAGGGGACCTAAATGCTAAAGTGGAGAAACATGCAGAGAGGGTGTAGTAGGTAAGTTTGGGGTGCCAGGTGTAAATGATAATGGGAGCCCTTTGATTGAACTTTGTATAGAAAGGGGTTTGGTTATAGGTAATACATATTTTAAGAAAAGAGGATAAATAAGTATACAAGATATGATGTAGGGCGTAATGACAGTAGTTTGTTGGACTATGTATTGGTAGATAAAAGACTGTTGAGTAGACTTCAGGATGTACATGTTTATAGAGGGCTACAGATGTATCAGATCACTTTTTAGTTATAGCTACAGTGGGAGTAAAAGGTAGATGGGATACAAGGAAAATAGAATCAGTAAGTAAAGAGAGGTGAAGGTTTATAAACTAAAAGAGGAGGCAGTTAGGGTAAGATATAAACAACTATTGGAGGATAGATGGGCTAGTGAGAGTGTAGGAAATGGGGTCGAAAATGTATGGGGTAGATTTAAAAATGTAGTGTTAGAGTGTTCAGCAGAAGTTTGTGGTTACAGGCGAGTGGGTGCGGGAGGGAAGAGGAGCGATTGGTGGAATGATGATGTAAAGAGAGTAGTAAAGGAGAAAAAGTTAGCATATGAGAGGTTTTACAAAGTAGAAGTGATGCAAGGAGGGAAGAGTATATGGAGAGAAAAAGAGAGGTTAAAAGAGTGGTGAAGCAATGTAAAAGAGAGCAGATGAGAGAGTGGGTGAGATGTTATCAGCAAATTTTGTTGAAAATAAGAAAAGTTTTGGAATGAGATTAATAAGTTGAGGAAGCCTAGAGAACAAATGGATTTGACAGTTAAAAATAGGAGAGGAGAGTTATTAAATGGAGAGTTAGAGGTATCGGGAAGATGGAGAGAATATTTTGAGGATTTGTTAAATGTTGATGAAGACAGGGAAGCTGTGATTTCGTGTGTAGGGCAAGGAGGAATAACATCTTGTAGGAGTGTGGAAGAGCCAATTGTGAGTGTGGGGAAGTTCGTGAGGCAGTGGGTAGAATGAAAGGGGTAAGGCAGCTGGGATTGATGGGATAAAGATAGAAATGTTAAAAGCAGGTGGGGATATAATTTTGGAGTGGTTGGTGCTATTATTTAATAAATGTATGGAAGAGGGTAAGGTACCTAGGATTGGCAGAGAGCGTGTATTGTTCCTTTGTATAAAGGCAAAGGGGACAAAAGAGAGTGCAAAAATTATAGGGAATAAGTCTGTTGAGTGTACCTGGTAAAGTGTATGGTAGAGTTATTATTGAAAGAATTAAGAGTAAAACAGAAAGCAGGATAGCAGATGAACAAGGGGGCTTTAGGAAAGGTAGGGGTGTGTAGACCAAGTGTTTACAGTGAAACATATAGGTGAACAGTATTTGGATAAGGGTAAAGATGTTTTTGTGGCATTTATGGATTTGGAAAAGGCGTATGATAGGGAAGATAGGGGGCAATGTGGCAGATGTTGCAGGTGTATGGAATAGGAGGAAGGTTACTGAAAGCAGTGAAGAGTTTTTATGAGGATAGTGAGGCTCAGGTTAGAGTGTGTAGGAGGGAAGGGACTATTTCCCAGTAAAAGTGGGCCTTAGACAAGGATGTGTGATGTCACCGTGGTTGTTCAATATATTTATAGATGGGGTTGTAAGAGAAGTGAATGCGAGGGTCTTGGCAAAAGGTGTTGGGCTAAAAGATAAAGAAGCAAATACAAAGTGGGAGTTGTCACAGTTGCTTTTTGCTGATGACACTGTGCTTTTGGGAGATTCTGAAGAGAAGCTGCAGAGGTTGGTGGATGAATTTGGTAGGGTGTGTAAAGAAGAAAATTGAAAGTGAATATAGGAAAGAGTAAGGTGATGAGGATAACAAAAGAATAGGTGACGAAAGATTGGATATCAGATTGGAGGAGAGAGTATGGAGGAGGTGAATGTATTCAGATATTTGGGAGTGGACATGTCGGCGGATGGGTCTATGAAGGATGAGGTGAATCATAGAATTGATGAGGGAAAAGGGTGAGTGGAGCACTTGAGTCTGTGGAGACAAAGAACCTTGTCCATGGAAGTAAAGAGGGGAATGTATGAGAGTATAGTTATACCAACGCTCTTATATGGGTGTGAAGCATGGGTGATGAATGTTGCAACGAGGAGAAGGCTGGAGGCAGTGGAGATGTCATGTCTGAGGTCAATGTGTGGTGTGAATATAATGCAGAGAATTCGGAGTTTGGAAATTAGGAGGAGGTGCGGGATTACCAAAACGATTGTCCAGAGAGCTGAGGAGGGGTTGTTGAGGTGGTTTGGACATGTAGAGAGAATGGAACGAGACAGAGTGACTTCGAGAGTGTATAAATCTGTAGTGGAGGGAAGGCGGGGTAGGGGTCGGCCTAGGAAAGGTTGGAGGGAGGGGTAAAGGAAGTTTTGTGTGCGAGGGCTTGGACTTCCAGCAAGCATGTGTGAGCGTATTTGATAGGAGTGAATGGAGGCATATGGTTTTAATACTTGACGTGCTGTTGGAGTGTGAGCAAAGTAACATTTATGAAGGGATTCAGGAAACCGGCAGGCCGGACTTGAGTTCTGGAGATGGGAAGTACAGTGCCAGCACTCTGAAGGAGGGGTGTTAATGTTGCAGTTTTATAACTGTAGTGTAAAGCACCCTTCTGGCAAGACAGTGATGGAGTGAATGATGATGAAAGTTTTTCTTTTCGGCCACCCTGCCTTGGTGGGAATCGGCCGATGTTTAATAAAAATATATATATATATATATATATATATATATATATATATATATATATATATACAGTTACATTGTTAGAATAGCGCAGGAAGTGTGCTTACTTTGTTTAAGTTATGGTGGTGAGTATACCGAGTACACGAGACTGTACTTTGGTACACTCACAAAAGTGAAGACGAGTGTGTCAGGTCACACTGCTACACCTAACTGGGTCAAGATAATGACAACAACAACAACCATCATTATCATCAACAACAAACTGAATGAGAATACGAATACGCAGATGTGGGATATTAAGAGACCTCTACTACCAAGAGCTGGTGAGAAAAAGAGAAGAGGAGAGGAGAGAGGAGAGATGAGTAAAGAGAGAGGAAGAGAGAGAGAAGATGAGAGAGGAGAAGAGGGAGGTGAGGAAGAGGTTGGCAGGTGTCCAGCGTGACCTTGCTCATAGGTACACACCAACACTACTCGACCTGCACCAAATAATACAACCTTCTTTACCTCCTCTCTCTCCCATCCTGTTCCTCGGTCCTTACCCCTTACCTCTTCTCTCTCTCCTTCCTTTTCTTCCTTGCATTCTCCCTGTAAAACTGTAGAGTCCAGTTTTATGTAAGAGTCAGAGACGAGTGTTTCTAAAGGAAGGTCACTCTTACTGTAGTTATATGACACTAGTTGAAACGCAGGAGTGTAGAAAGGAAGTCTGTTAAACTTTTTGCACTCTGACAGCATTGCTATTCCTTTAATTCTTCATAAACACGTAAAATGAAAGACAAATCTTACAAACTTCACACGACATTCACTATACACTAAGTTTTATCTAGCTGCGCATTTATTACTGTTTCTCTTTTCTAGACATGTAATGTTTCCTTTCCAGTTTAGAAGACCTGGTCTGAGACAAGGCAGCAGGGGCAATAATCCGTCAAACTATATAGTTGTGAAGTGTTGCAGCCAAGGTGTTAATGCATGTGTTGCTGCTGTGTACCTACCACTCCCTTTTGTATGTAGTATCTACAAGTGAGTAGTCTATAACAGCTGTGTTTGTAAATAACCTCCCCCCCCTCTCTCTGTGTCACAGCTACTGACACACTAACACTTGGCAATTATGTTTAAAAATGTTTATATGAGCTATAAATATAAATGGCTGGTTAGTTTAGTGAATTATGTGAAGCACTTGGATTTAGTGTGTCATATACTGCTCTCTTCTTGACCTATACTTACTATACCACACTATTATAAAAGTAGCCTGAGACACTTACTAGTAAATACTAGAGTATCTGTATATTTCAACTAATAGTCTAATAAAAGCATATGTGTTTAATGCGTTCATTGTGTTCTTCAGGTCTTGTTTAAGATGGAACACACACATATCTGTCTTCAAGAAGGAACTTGATAAGTTCAGTTTATTAAAGGTCATACGGGTTGTTGCGAGTACTTTGAACACCACGCTAATACCTGTAGGTTACCTGTAATTGCTTCCGGAAGTCACCGCGGCCCGATCCCAAACCAGGCTCCCTGGTTGCTGGTCTGATCGATCAGGCTGTTAGTGCCCCCCGCCAGCAGCCAAACATATGTACTTCAGCCCGGCTGATCAGGAACTAATTTGAGGAACCTGTCGACTTCCCTCTTGAAGACAGGCAGAGGTTTGTTGGTGATCCCTGTTATGCATAAAGGGTGTTGAAGAGTCGTGCTCCCTTACTGGGTTCTCTCAGCGTGCTCAGCGTTGTCCTGCTTTTTCACAGGAGGTATCCAGTGGAGGTATCCAGTGGAGGTATTCCAGTGGAGGTATTCCAGTGGAGGTATCCAGTGGAGGTATTCCAGTGGAGGTATTCCAGTGGAGGTATCCAGTGGAGGTATTCCAGTTCGTCAACTTTCCCTGCCTTGAGGATGGCTGTTAGTACAGAGCAATATTCCAGCCTATAGAGAACCAGTGACTTGAAGATTGTATCACTGGCTTGGTATGTCTTTTTAAAGTTCTGGTTATCCAAGCTATCATTTTACTCGAGATATCAATAATGACATTATTGTGCTTCTTGTCGCAACCGCAAGCAAAATGATAGGCTGTGTAACCAGAGCTTTTAAAACAAGAGATATCAAGCCAATCAACATGATTATTGAGACCATCAACCCAGAAGGCCTAGTCTGGGACCGGGCCGTGGGGTCAGTGACCCCCGGAATCAACAAGAGGCAAGCCTCCTTCACCCCGTCAATGCCGGCCGTGTCACCCGCCACCCCTCGCCTCACCATAACCCGTGTACCCCCACCCGCACTATCTCCCGGGCGTGAATGCGCAATATGTATGCGTGGTGAGGAGGAGGGGGAGCCTGACACAGTTGCTGTCCCCACCACACACAATATACAGTCATTCATTCATAGTCGTTGTAGCAGACAAAACCACACGCTGCTACCGCGCACACCCACCTTCCTACTCAAGTCTTTTATGGAACGCCAGGGAGTGACCCGAACACCAGCCTCGGGCAGAGCGGGGCAAGGTAGAGTACAGCAAGGTAGGGCAGAGCAGGGCAGGGCAGAGCAGGGCAGCGCTAAGCAGGACAAAGAATGTTGGCTAAGTAGCGTTAGGAAACATTCAAATTAAGGCATGTATCACTAGTGGTGTGAGAATTATTTACACTTTCACATGTGGCTACAGAAGCCGCCTTACCCTCCACCCCCATGCCACCTGCCATGATGGCGGCACCATTGAATGAATCATCTTATGGCAGACACATGTGTCAGGTGAGTTTCTACGGCGAATAAACTAACATCCTCTGAGTGTTCAAACTGCTCGCTGCTTGTGTTTGTAGGTAGCCTCCTCTGAGTGTTCAAACTGCTCGCTGCTTGTGTTTGTAGGTAGCCTCCTCTGAGTGTTCAAACTGCTCGCTGCTTGTGTTTGTAGGTAGCCTCCTCTGAGTGTTCAAACTGCTCGCTGCTTGTGTTTGTAGGTAGTCTCTTCTGAGTGTTCAAACTGCTCGCTTGTGTTTGTAGGTAGCCTCCTCTAAGTGTTCAAACTGCTCGCTGCTTGTGTTTGTAGGTAGTCTCCTATGAGTGCTCAAACTGTTCGCTGCTTGTGTTTGTAGGTAGCCTCCTCTGAGTGCTCAAACTGCTCGCTGCTTGTGTTTGTAGGTAGCCTCTTCTGAGTGTTCAAACTGCTCGCTGCTTGTGTTTGTAGGTAGTCTCTTCTGAGTGTTCAAACTGCTCGCTGCTTGTGTTTGTAGGTAGTCTCTTCTGAGTGTTCAAACTGCTCGCTTGTGTTTGTAGGTAGCCTCCTCTGAGTGTTCAAACTGCTCGCTGCTTGTGTTTGTAGGTAGTCTCCTATGAGTGCTCAAACTGTTCGCTGCTTGTGTTTGTAGGTAGCCTCCTCTGAGTGCTCAAACTGCTCGCTGCTTGTGTTTGTAGGTAGCCTCCTCTGAGTGCTCAAACTGCTCGCTGCTTGTGTTTGTAGGTAGCCTCCTCTGAGTGTTCAAACTGCTCGCTGCTTGTGTTTGTAGGTAGCCTCCTCTGAGTGCTCAAACTGCTCGCTGCTTGTGTTTGTAGGTAGCCTCCTCTGAGTGCTCAAACTGCTCGCTGCTTGTGTTTGTAGGTAGCCTCCTCTGAGTGCTCAAACTGCTCGCTGCTTGTGTTTGTAGGTAGCCTCCTCTGAGTGCTCAAACTGCTCTCTGCTTGTGTTTGTAGGTAGTCTCCTCTGAGTGTTCAAACTGCTCGCTGCTTGTGTTTGTAGGTAGCCTCCTCTGAGTGCTCAAACTGCTCGCTGCTTGTGTTTGTAGGTAGTCTCCTCTGAGTGCTCAAACTGCTCGCTGCTTGTGTTTGTAGGTAGCCTCCTCTGAGTGCACAAACTGCTCGCTGCTTGTGTTTGTAGGTAGCCTCCTCTGAGTGTTCAAACTGCTCGCTGCTTGTGTTTGTAGGTAGCCTCCTCTGAGTGCTCAAACTGCTCGCTGCTTGTGTTTATAGGTAGCCTCCTCTGAGTGCTCAAACTGCTCGCTGCTTGTGTTTGTAGGTAGCCTCCTCTGAGTGCTCAAACTGCTCGCTGCTTGTGTTTGTAGGTAGCCTCCTCTGAGTGCTCAAACTGCTCGCTGCTTGTGTTTGTAGGTAGCCTCCTCTGAGTGCTCAAACTGCTCGCTGCTTGTGTTTGTAGGTAGTCTCCTCTGAGTGCTCAAACTGCTCGCTGCTTGTGTTTGTAGGTAGCCTCCTCTGAGTGTTCAAACTGCTCGCTGCTTGTGTTTGTAGGTAGCCTCCTCTGAGTGCTCAAACTGCTCGCTGCTTGTGTTTGTAGGTAGCCTCCTCTGAGTGCTCAAACTGCTCGCTGCTTGTGTTTGTAGGTAGCCTCCTCTGAGTGCTCAAACTGCTCGCTGCTTGTGTTTGTAGGTAGCCTCCTCTGAGTGCTCAAACTGCTCGCTGCTTGTGTTTGTAGGTAGCCTCCTATGAGTGCTCAAACTGCTCGCTGCTTGTGTTTGTAGGTAGCCTCCTCTGAGTGCTCAAACTGCTCGCTGCTTGTGTTTGTAGGTAGCCTCCTATGAGTGTTCAAACTGCTCGCTGCTTGTGTTTGTAGGTAGCCTCCTCTGAGTGTTCAAACTGCTCGCTGCTTGTGTTTGTAGGTAGCCTCCTCTGAGTGCTCAAACTGCTCGCTGCTTGTGTTTGTAGGTAGCCTCCTCTGAGTGCTCAAACTGCTCGCTGCTTGTGTTTGTAGGTAGCCTTCACAATGTTGAGGCCTCGCTCAGGTGTACCAACTCACCCACTAAACTGCCAGACTCCATGGCAAGGTTCGTGTATCAACAGCAGGATGTAACTATTACTTAACTACAACATATTGTAGTTACTCTGAGGTCAATGTTAGCTACAGCAGCACTGAGGTCAATGTTAGCAGCAGCAGCACTGAGGTCAATGTAAGCAGCAGCACTGAGGTCAATGTTAGCTACAGCAGCACTGAGGTCAATGTTAGCAGCAGCAGCACTGAGGTCAGTGTTAGCAGCAGCAGCACTGAGGTCAATGTTAGCAGCAGCACTGAGGTCAATGTTAGCAGCAGCACCAGCACTGAGGTCAATGTTAGCATCAGCACACCAGCACTGAGGTCAATGTTAGCAGCAGCAGCAGCTCTGAGGTCAATGTTAGCAGCAGCAGCAGCAGCAGCACTGAGGTCAATGTTAGCAGCAGCAGCATGGTCAATGTTAGCAGCAGCAGCAGCACTGAGGTCAATGTTAGCAGCAGCAGCAGCACTGAGGTCAATGCTAGCAGCAGCAGCACTGAGGTCAATGCTAGCAGCAGCAGCACTGAGGTCAATGCTAGCAGCAGCAGCACTGAGGTCAATGTTAGCAGCAACAGCAGCACTGAGGTCAATGCTAGCAGCAACAGCACTGATGTCAATGTTAGCAGCAGCAGCACTGAGGTCAATGCTAGCAGCAGCAGCACTGAGGTCAATGTTAGCAGCAGCAGCACTGAGGTCAATGTTAGCAGCAACAGCACTGAGGTCAATGTTAGCAGCAACAGCACTGAGGTCAATGTTAGCAGCAACAGCACTGAGGTCAATGTTAGCATTAGCAGCAGCAGCACTGAGGTCAATGTTAGCAGCAACAGCACCGAGGTCAATGTTAGCAGCAGCAGCACTGAGGTCAATGTTAGCCAGCAGTCTGAGGTCAATGTGCAGCAGCACTGAGGTCAATGTTAGCACAACAGCACTGAGGTCAATGTTAGCAGCAGCAAGAGCACTGAGGTCAATGTTAGCATTAGCAGCAGCAGCACTGAGGTCAATGTTAGCAGCAAGAGCACTGAGGTCAATGTTAGCATTAGCAGCAGCAGCACTGAGGTCAATGTTAGCAGCAACAGCACCGAGGTCAATGTTAGCATCACCAGCAGCAGCACTGAGGTCAATGTTAGCAGCAGCAGCAGCTCTGAGGTCAATGTTAGCAGCAGCACTGAGGTCAATGTTAGCAGCAGCAACAGCACTGAGGTCAATGTTAGCAGCAGCAACAGCACTGAGGTCAATGTTAGCAGCAGCATCAACAGCACTGAGGTCAATGTTAGCATCAGCCTTCAAGTCTTGAACATGTACTCATTGGAGCGGAGGAGAGAGAGATACATGATAATATATACCTGGAAAGTACTCGAGAGCCTGGTCTCAAATCTGCACACTGCCATAACAACATACTGGAGTGAGAGATATGGGAGAAAGTGTAAAATAAACCCAGTGAGGAGCAGGGGTGCGGTGGGGACAATACGGGAGCACTGTATTAACATCCGGGGTCCCAGACTATTCAACATCTTATCAGAAGATATCAGAAACACGGCTGGAACCAGTGTAGAAGCCTTCAAGAGGAAACTGGACAAATATCTTCACCAGGTGCCAGATCAACCAGGCTGTGATGGATATGTGGGGCACCGGGCCTCCAGCAGCAACAGCCTGGTTGACCAGGCAAGCACCAGACGAGCCTGGCCCATGGCCGGGCTCAGAGAGTAGATAAACTCTCGAAACTCTTCAAAGGTATATCAAAGGTAAGGTACCAGCAGCAGCAGCACTGAGGTCAATGTTAGAATCAGCAGCAGCAGAATGCTGACTGCATAATTAGTCTGAGTGCTCTTCTCATGGTTTAAATGATTAGCACATTCTAGAGATTTTATAATACTTTTACTTTTATCTCTCACTCATATATATATATATATATATATATATATATATATATATATATATATATATATATATATATATATATATATGATTAATATAGTTGAATATAAAGCATAATAGGCACACACAGAGGAGCTGTGAATCGACCCCTGGAACCACATATAGGTGAGTAGATACAATCAGCTGAGTGCACAAACACACGCACAAAGTCCCAGGGTATTATAAAAGCGGAATGAGTTTGATGATGAAGCAGTTATGTTAGTGGTTGTGGTGATTATCTTGCCCACGACTGAGTCTCCAACCAGACCTCAGGTTAGAACAAAAATTTACAGGATTGAGGACTATTAAGAAGCACACAGAAAAGTAAAGGTACGCTTATAAGGATGTAAGTAGAAGTGTGTAAGATTTACTTGTCATCTTACGCATTTATGAGACAGAAAGAAAAGATCAACAATCCTGCCATTGTAAATAACTTAACAGGTTTCCATCTCACTCATTTCACAGAAGATTTACTTGTCATGTTACACAAACTCAACCTGGGCGTTAGTCGAGTGTTGCGAGTCATCTCAGACGAGACTTACACCTCGTCAAGCATGTGGTGCAGTACACATAAATGTTGTTTATGAGGAAAGTGACCTTGATATATGACTCCTTGAATGACGTGAAGATGATGGATGCAACAGGAAGTGGAGCAGACATGGACAACTTTCAACACAACTTGAACATAACCATGTAGTCAAGCAAGTAACTATTATAATGCAAGTGTGGTAAGGGCGAATACTAAGCAAGAGAGAAGACTAGAAACATAATATAATGAAGGTGAAGTAAGAGGTTCATGATACAAGGAGAACTATCTGGGGGTATCACACCCTGTATATTACCACAAGCACCAACTATCTGGGGCTATCACACCCTGTATATTACCACAAGCACCAACTATCTGGGGGTATCACACCCTGTATATTACCACAAGCACCAACTATCTGGGGCTATCACACCCTGTATATTACCACAAGCACCAACTATCTGGGGGTATCACACCCTGTATATTACCACAAGCACCAACTATCTGGGGCTATCACACCCTGTATATTACCACAAGCACCAACTATCTGGGGCTATCACACCCTGTATATTACCACAAGCACCAACTATCTGGGGGTATCACACCCTGTATATTACCACAAGCACCAACTATCTGGGGGGTATCACACCCTGTATATTACCACAAGCACCAACTATCTGGGGGGTATCACACCCTGTATATTACCACAAGCACCAACTATCTGGGGGGTATCACACCCTGTATATTACCACAAGCACCAACTATCTGGGGGTATCACACCCTGTATATTACCACAAGCACCACTTGTCTATATAACTTCACTCAAACATCAAAAACTATTTAACCTTTAGAAGTTGTATCAGGAAACATAACATGGAATACACTGGAGGTTTATACAAATACTTTAGCATCACTAACAAATGTTTATCAGTAGACTCACCTCACCACACACCGCCGTCACTCCGCCACCAATCTTACCTGAAGAACAAGAAATTACATTATTACCGACATAGACGAGTGGGAGAAGAGAGGTAAAGAAATAATGAAGTTTATATATACCAAAACGCCAGAAGTTATTTACTTGTTTTGTTTACAAGAGGGATTTAAGAGTAAGGATGTTGAAACATCTTAGGTTGAAAGATCACAACAGTTGATCATAAACTTAATGTCAAAATAGAGTTAGGATCACAATAGTGTTAGTATTACAACTGCAAGGAAAAAATATGCTTGAAAATAAGAACTTTCCAAACGAGAGATGACAATCAGAGGATGATAGTATTTAAGGTACTTATTTTTTAGACTGGACTATTGCTGTACATTAACAGCCCAATTTAAGTAAGAAAAAACATGAAGATCAAGGAATATACAGAGAAATTTCACTGATCAAATCAAGTCAGTAAAATATTTAAATTATTAGGAATGCCTAATGTCCCTCAAGCATGAAAGATACCTCATAATGTATACATGGAAAATACTGAAGGGACTGGTACTAAATCTACACATTGAAATTACTCCTTGGAAGAGCGGGCGGCTGGGTATATTGAGGATATTCCAGGAAAACTCGAATATCTTAAATATATATTCAACAGATATGGCCTAGGGGCTTAGTTCCTTGGCCTTTGTGTATACATATGCTCTTCCTCTACCCTCCACACGATGGATATGTGGGGAACAATAACTAGCCATTTCGGAGGCAAAATCTAAATCTTCCTCACCCTCAGAGGCCAAGGTCAAGGCCATCTTGCACATCAACATGCACAAGGCTGTGCATGGCGCTCAGGAGAGCGTTGCACCACCAGTCTTACAACACGGGGACACTCCTGCTGTTGCTCTCAGTGACGCACCGCCTTGCTACACCGCCACACAAACAAGCAAAAAAAATCTTACACAAGAGAGGTCACAAAAAAACAAAGAATATAAAAAAGTAAGCACTGCAGTAGGCCTACTGGCCCAGGCAGGTCCGGCTCGCACTTACTCATTCACACTTAAATTTAGCGTCATTCATTGTCCCCACAACCTTAACTAATATTTTCACTTAGTTGTCCTTGCTGTCTACGTCAGACAGTGACAGGGCAACACTACCGTGACGTCTACATCAGCCAGTGACAACGCATCACTCCTCACAGTACCACTATTAATAAGAGAGGTATATAGGGGAGGTGAGTGTTACCTGCTAGACACGGACTTCTTCCTACTTAACAAACGTCAAGTGTTCATCAGCGTGCAGGACGTCACAACTCTACTCTGGCGCTCATGTCAAACTTCCTATCTTATTTATTATTAAACTTATTTGTGACACTATGTTTGAACTATTATTGTTTATTTTTAGCAAACGTTAATAGCGTTGAATACGATTAATTAGGTTTGAGATTATTTTTATTTAACTAAAACTGGATACATCAGTAGTGTATTACTACTCTATTCTATATGATAATTACACAGTAGAAACAAAGGCTAGTTATGTTTTGGTCACATTATATCACGCAGGATGAGGCTCGTACAAGGTGTTGAAATGTGTCAGTCTGACCCGGGACACTTCACTGCAGCAATGGTGACATCATCAAACATTTCATGAAGATATCATGAAGTATTTCATGAGGATATCATGAAGTATTTCATGAAGATATCATGAAGTATTTCATGAAGATATCATGAAGTATTTCATGAAGATATCATGAAGCATTTGGGAGGTTCAAAGGTTTCCCTCCATCATAGCTGGAGTTACTATCACTTGGGAATTGCCATCTCTCTGGACAGTCTATCCCATACATAAGATAAATGGGATTTTTATAAGTGTTTATATGACATCTTGTGACATCATAGGTATTGAATTCCCAGTTACTGTGTATCTGCAGTGATGACAAGAGCAATACTGCTGGTGGTTCCGCCTCATACCTGATTCTCATCTTAGTTTCTGACGTTTCTAGTGGATACATGGCAATAAATGATCCATAAGAGTTTAGCGCATCTTTGGGACTATAACAATAGATGTTACTGAACCTTGTGTGTCATGTAAATGATTTAGATAACCCACAAGTTGAAGAATGAGACGTTTGCGCAACATTTGTGGAAAACGTTTCGCCAGTCATTGAACAACTGTAGAAGACGAGGAGGAGTTGAAGGTAATCAGTCCCTGGAGTGTTCAGTCCCAAATGTTGCACAATGTGTTCACTGTTGCAGTGAACACATTACCTTCACTTGCACACCCGTCTAGGGTTCTACCTGTCTTTGTGAAGCAAACTTGAAACTTTATTTCCCTACTTATATTCTTAGTTTACAGTTCCTCTAAGTATGTTATACGTCGTGATAATATCTCCTCTCTTCCAGGGTCGTCAAGTGACAATACCTGGAGAGGGATTCTGGGGTCAACGCCCCCGCGGCCCGGTCTGTGACCAGGCCTCATGGTGGATCAAGGCCTCATCAACCAGGCTGTTACTGTTGGCCGCAAGAGTGATAACATCACAGTGATAACATCACAGTGATAACATCACAGTGATAACATCACACTGATAACCTCGCTCTGATACCACAATAACCTCACCGTCACCAATGATAATACCACCGTAGTAACACCACCGTAGTAACACCACCGTATTAACACCACCGTAGTAACACCACCGTAGTAACACCACCGTATTACCACCACCGTAGTAACACCACCGTAGTAACACCACCGTATTAACACCACCGTAGTAACACCACCATAGTAACACCACCGTAGTAACACCACCATAGTAACACCACCGTAGTAACACCACCATAGTAACACCACCGTAGTAACACCACCATAGTAACACCACCATAGTAACACCACCATAGTAACACCACCGTAGTAACACCACCGTAGTAACACCACCATAGTAACACCACCATAGTAACACCACCGTAGTGACACCACCGTGATAACGCCACCGTAGTAACACCACCGTAGTACCACCACCATAGTAACACCACCGTAGTACCACCACCATAGTAACACCACCGTAGTACCACCACCATAGTAACACCACCGTAGTAACACCACCATAGTAACACCACCATAGTAACACCACCGTAGTAACACCACCGTGATAACACCACCGTAGTAACACCACCGTGATAACACCACTGTAGTAACACCACCGTGATAATACCACTGTAGTAACACCACCGTAGTAACATCACTGTAGTAACATCACTGTAGTAACACCACCGTATTAACATCACTGTAGTAACATCACCGTGATATCACCGTAGTAATATCACCGTAGTAACATCACCGTGATAACATCATCGTAGTAACATCAGTGATAACATCACCGTAGTAACATCAGTGATACCACCGTAGTACCATAAGTGATAACATCACCGTAGTAACATCACCGTGATAACATCACCGTAGTAACATCACCGTGATAACATCACCGTAGTGATACATCACCGTGATAACATCACCGTAGTAACATAAGTGATAACATCACCGTAGTAACATCAGTGAAAACATCACCGTAGTAACATAAGTGATAACATCACCGTAGTAACATCAGTGATACCACCGTAGTAACATCAGTGATAACATCACTGTAGAACCATTACCGTGATAACATCACGGTGATATTAGTACGTGTTGTAGAGGTGTTAGCTTCGCTCACACCTCTACAACACAATTGTCCTCAAAGATTTGTTAAGTTATACCATGAATTAAGGAAAGATCCTAAGACTTTACCTTACGAAACAAAACAAATGCGATAGTAATTATGGACAAGGTAGATTATAGTGGGAAAATGAACATGTTATTAGAAGACAGGGGAACTTAAGTGCCTCTTAAACCCTCTCATTTTATCCTTCCTTGAACGTTGATAAGGACGTTTTCGGAGCAACTTCCAATGTACACAAACTGAGGGACTGATTACCTCTTACCAAGGCTGAGAAGTAATCACCTCAAAACAACTACTACTACTATTACTGTCTGTCTACAGTGTTATGTTCGCCTATTCCAGCGAGGGAGCCCATGTGCAAGCAAAACGTTTGGCCAATAAGATATCCACGTACTGACTTGTGTCTTATTCATCAGAGTGACTCATGTACTGACTTGTGTCTTATTCATCAGAGTGACTCATGTACTGACTTGTGTTTTATTCATCAGAGTGACTCACGTACTGACTTGTGTCTTATTCATCAGAGTGACTCACGTACTGACTTGTGTCTTATTCATCAGAGTGACTCATGTACTGACTTGTGTCTTATTCATCAGAGTGACTCATGTACTGACTTGTGTCTTATTCATCAGAGTGACTCATGTACTGACTTGTGTCTTATTCATCAGAGAGACTCACGTACTGACTTGTGTCTTATTCATCAGAGTGACTCATGTACTGACTTGTGTCTTATTCATCAGAGTGACTCATGTACTGACTTGTGTCTTATTCATCATAGTGACTCATGTACTGACTTGTGTCTTATTCATCAGAGTGACTCATGTACTGACTTGTGTCTTATTCATCAGAGTGACTCACGTACTGACTTGTGTCTTATTCATCAGAGTGACTCACGTACTGACTTGTGTCTTATTCATCAGAGTGACTCACGTACTGACTTGTGTCTTATTCATTAGAGTGACTCATGTACTGACTTGTGTCTTATTCATCAGTGACTCATGTACTGACTTGTGTCTTATTCATCAGAGTGACTCATATACTGACTTGTGTCTTATTCATCAGAGTGACTCACGTACTGACTTGTGTCTTATTCATCAGAGTGACTCATGTACTGACTTGTGTCTTATTCATCAGAGTGACTCATGTACTGACTTGTGTCTTATTCATCAGAGTGACTCATGTACTGACTTGTGTCTTATTCATCAGAGTGACTCACGTACTGACTTGTGTCTTATCCATCAGAGTGACTCATGTACTGACTTGTGTCTTATTCATCAGAGTGACTCACGTACTGACTTGTGTCTTATTCATCAGAGTGACTCATGTACTGACTTGTGTCTTATTCATCAGAGTGACTCATGTACTGACTTGTGTCTTATTCATCAGACTCACGTACTGACTTGTGTCTTATTCATCAGAGTGACTCATGTACTGACTTGTGTCTTATTCATCAGAGTGACTCACGTACTGACTTGTGTCTTATTCATCAGAGTGACTCATGTACTGACTTGTGTCTTATTCATCAGAGTGACTCACGTACTGACTTGTGTCTTATTCATCAGAGTGACTCATGTAGTAGCCAGGCTTACGCTGGTTACAAATACTTCTGGCAGTTTGACAAACGCACAGATGATGATCAAACTAAATGTAAAGTATGTGGTGAGACTTATGGTGACTTTCTTGAACACTACTATGTGCCTGACTGTCCACTTACTGAGCAAGAGAGAAATAGTATAATGACTGAAGGTAATTTAACATATCACATATTAATGAAAATAAGACACCAGACATATTACTCAAATATCATAAATTGCAGATATAAATTTAGTTGTACTCCTATTAACCTTTTTGGGGACTAGTTGTTAGGCTGATAGTGTATGCATACGCTCTCTCGCTACCCTCCACACGATGGATACCAAAGTACAAAATATATTATTGTCTCCGGCAACAAAGCTTAAACCCTAATCTTCCTTCCCTCTCCGAAAATTCCTCCCTCACTCCCTTAAAACACCTTCCTGCCTCCATCCCTCCCGCCCTTCCTATCATTCCCACCCTGGGTGTAGAGGTAAAAAAATAGAGAGAGGGAGGTAGTGAAAAAGCCAGTGAGAGTATTCCCTCTGTCCACCCCATAAATAACCTTAGTAGAGGCAGGCTGATGTGTGGCGAGTGTTGTAATGGTAAGACTTAGTGAAGAGGAGGGACCAGCACGGAGAGGGAGGAGAGGTGAGGAGAGGGGGCGGTGGAGAGGGAGGGGAGGGGCGATGGGGAGGTGAGGGTAATGGGGGGAACGTGGAGAGGGAGGGGAGGGTAATGGGGGAACGTAGAGAGGGAGGGGAGGGTAAAAGGGGAACGTGGAGAGGGAGGGGAGGGAGAGAGACAGAGAGAGGGGAGGGAGAGGGAGGGAGAAAGAGGGAGGGAGAAAGAGGGAGGGAGAAAGAGGGAGGGAGAAAGAGGGAGGGAGAAAGAGGGAGGGAGAAAGAGGGAGAGGAGAAAGAGGGAGAGGGAGAAAGAGGGAGGGAGAAAGAGGGAGGGAGAAAGAGGGAGAAAGAGGAGAAGAGGGAGAAAGGGAGAAGGAGGGAGAAAGAGGGAGAGGGAGGGAGAAAGAGGGAGAGGGAGGGAGAAAGAGGGAGAGGGAGGGAGAGGGAGGGAGAAAGAGGGAGAGGTAGGGAGAGAGAGAGAGGAGGGGGGCAGGCAGGATGGTCTTGGCAGTGTCAACACACCCGACATGCTCCCGCTCCATTTATTTTTTAAACTGCGAAAGTTGCAACAGAAGGGGATGCACACGAGCCCCAACACACGCGCACACTGCCACGCACACACTGCCACGCACACACTGCCACGCACACTTACAATCCATATACACGCCCACACGTACATACGTCGTAAACCACAAACGCAAGTCCCAATCCACGCATTTATATAATGCCCACTCATACACCCCAATCCACGTACGTACGGCCTTGGTGGAGAGAAAAACCAGGGGAAATATGATTACGACATACATGTTAGGAGGAAGTGACAGGACAGACAGGGAGAGAGTGAAGTGTCAAGAGAAGAGACGAGGGGGAGACAGGTGGCAGCTGAAGACAGATGACCCAGAGAGATGTTTGGACACACTTTTCCACTCTCATCCTGACTGTAAGGTGGAATAGACTGCATGAGGAAGCTGTACAGGAAAACATAACATACAGCTTCAAGAGTAGGTATGAATCACAAAAATCCAGCAGACAGTAATGCCAATCACAGCAGGTGCGGGAGGCAGGGCCAGAAAAAAATGAAGCTGTAAATACAGCCAAGACGGTCAGTAAATAAATTCAACCCTGATATGTGCAAAGTAATTATAATAGAAGAGAGACAGGGTCATCCACAAACTTTTCAAAATCCTTCTCTTGGACACAATCTGGCCACAATTTTCTCCAAGCAGAGTTCATTGTCCTGGAAGTCACTCCCTGCCAAGCCTTATCTATAAGGCTTATGCAATGGAAGATATTGAAGTGATCCCTCCAGAACTCTCTTAGGGTCAATCCAGGAATACAAGCTGCAGGAGAGATGCTACAGACAAGAAGTAGTAACGCCAGTAATGACCTGCACACCTGAGCAATCATGGTAGACCTACAACAGCTCTCAGCTGACACTTGATACTCGACCCAATGTGTTTGTGGGGGGTCTAATCTCAGCTCCTGGACTACATTGATAAACATTTTATTTTATTTCTGGCCTCTTGGGCTTTATCATAACTACTCTTGAAGATGTGTATTGAGTTTGCGTCTACTACTTTATCTAATTCACTCCATTAGTCCGAAGTATAATGGCTGAGATGCAATGTTAGAATATGTCCAAACCTCTCCAAATGCGTCTTAAGTTATTGAAACATAGAGTGTAGCGACCACATACCTTTCATGCACACTTGCAGAGATAACATATGGGCTTCATACAGTGAGACAGTGCTACATATACATACGTGGTGGTCGTAAAGACGGCTTGTATATACCTGTAATCGGTTCCTCGGCCCGACTTTCTGCTGATTGCTTGTTCAACCAGGCCGTTGTTGTTGGTGGTCCCTGGCCCATATATCCATCACAGCCTGTTTGATCTGGCCCTTGGCCGAGGTAATGGTCCAGTGAATTCTGGAATTCTACAATTATTTCGGCAATGTACTTGTGATATCTGCAGGTAGCCAGTTGACAAATTCTGGACTACAGATGTTGATACAATGTTCTTATAGTGTCCATGATGCAACTATTTTTTAATGACTATTTTAGTCATAGATATGTGATAGCCACAACGACAGGTTATGTCTAAGTCAGGTGGTCAAGGCCAAGTTGAAGCCAAAAGATCAGGTGGTGCACTTTGTGGCCGGTGGTTGGTCATGAAGCCGGGCGGTGGGTAGGTGGGCGGTGATTGGTTGGTTGGTTGGGTGGGCAGGTGGCAGCTTCACCCTTCCCCCCGGCTGAGAAGTAGAGGATTGAATAAGACAGAACACAAGTTTAGCTCCTCCCTAACTGGGTTTCATGAAAGGAGGCAGCGGCAGCATGAGTGAGGATGGCCTGCAGCGGCAGCACGAGTGAGGATGGCAGCAGCATGAGTGAGGATGGCCTGCAGCGGCAGCATGAGTGAGGATGGCAGCAGCATGAGTGAGGATGGCAGCAGCATGAGTGAGGATGGCCTGCAGCAGCAGCATGAGTGAGGATGGCCTGCAGCAGCAGCATGAGTGAGGATGGCCTGCAGCAGCAGCATGAGTGAGGATGGCCTGCAGCAGCAGGCATGGTGAGGATTCTCTGCAGCTGCAGCTGATAGTATGCTGCATCAGAGCATAGTGGATGGTTTTCCAGCAGGTTAGTAGGATTGGCCTGCAGCGCAGCATGGGAGAATGGCCTGCGCGCACATGGTGAGGATGGCCTGCAGCGGCGCATGAGTGAGATCCTGCAGCGGCAGCACAGGAGGATGGCCTGCAGCGGCATGCATAGTGATGATGGCCTGCAGCGGCAGCACGAGTGAGGATGGCCTGCAGCGGCAGCATGAGTGAGGATGGCCTGCAGCGGCAGCATGAGTGAGGATGGCCTGCAGCGGCAGCATGAGTGAGGATGGCCTGCAGCGGCAGCACGAGTGAGGATGGCCTGCAGCGGCAGCACGAGTGAGGATGGCCTGCAGCGGCAGCACGAGTGAGGATGGCCTGCAGCGGCAGCACTTCTCTGTCTACTAAGCTGTATAAGTTATCTATCAGAGTATCCTGTGTTTTCCACCAAGGTTTTGGAAGCGTTGGCTTAAGCCGGTGGGAGAACTGGACCTGCCTCGCACGGGCCAGTAGGCCTGCTGCAGTGTTTCTTGTGTGTGTCCAGGTACACCACAGGGAGGGGCTTCTCAGTTTCATGCTATTTGATGTTTTAATTAATGCTCTTATTAATGCTTCACTAACTTCGCCTAAACACAGCTATAAGCTATGCTGATGACATCCTGATCCATATAACAGGGCATAAAATCAGTTAATGAAGTTCAGGTAATATGTAATTTTCTAGGCTTCGCCATATCCTCATCTAAGACTAAGATATTAACAAGAAAACGACATGCCTAGGCCTAGTAACCATATGCTCATGCGATACCGTCCAAAGGATGGATAATGGAGTGCACAATAAACTAGCTGCTTCGGCGGCAAAATCTAAAATTGAAATAAAATCTGATAGGAAAGAAACCTTCGATGGAAGCCAAGGCACAATCTTTCTCGAGGTATTAGTAGACAAATCCAAGCTAAATAAAAACCTAGAACAGGCTGTCAAGCCGGCGTGAAAGAAGAGGGGAGAAAGTGTGGCCCTGTTGGCCCTGAGTGCCATCAGCCTGCCTACTGAAGGTTATTACCCTCAACACACCAGCTGCTAGGTACTCCCAACTAGGACGCGGCCCTGTTGGCCCTGAGATACCACCACGACCACTGGCTACTGCAGGCTGGCACCCACAACACTCCCAGCTACTCCTCAATGTCTGGGACGAGGCACCACCACTAGCAGCCCTGCTCCATTTAAATTCAATTATCGCCATCTTTCCACCGCAAGTTTACCAGGATTGTCTCATAAATACTCCCAACCACGTGTGGCACTTTTCCCACACAACACAGGTGATGTGAATCGACCCTTGCAATCACATACAGGTGAGTACGTACGTACACACAACACAGGTGAGTGATCATTAACACATACAGGTGAGTACGTACGTACACACAACACAGGTGATGTGAATCGACCCTTGCAATCACATACAGGTGAGTACGTACGTACACACACCAGTTTTGGGACCACAAAGGCTAACCATCATTAACATACGTGAACATACAAAGTTTTAAACCAAGTACGGATAAAAATCACCTTCATGGCTGTTTGCCTTCCAGAGTTTTATTAAAAACTACTATAAGGAAATCTGGAAACCTGTAACTTGTGTACAAAATTAAGATTGATGGATTGAACACACCGACACCAGGCTGACGGACTGATTATCTCAAACTCCTCCTCGTCTTCCACCTTTCTCCACATTGGACTGAAGAAGCCACTGGCTTACCTTTGATATACCTTTGAAGAGTTTCGAGAGTTTATCTAATCTCTGAGACCGGCCATGGGCCAGGCTCGTCTGGTGCTTGCCTGGTCAACCAGGCTGTTGCTGCTGGAGGCCCGCTGCCCCACATATCCATCACAGCCTGGTTGATCTGGCACCCGGTGGCGAAACATTTCCAGAATAAAGATAAACAAATATTGCACAAGCGTCTCATTAATCATCTTGTCGTGTTTATAAACCATTTATTCATAAGGGAATGTAGGATGGGAAACAAAGTGTGTGGGGGGTAGGGATACGAAAGCTGGGTATAGAAAGGAAGGGGGAAGGGGTGAGGAGAGGCAGTGTGTCACGTCTTACTACTGTACTCAACACCTGGTGTGGGTATCCCTCAACCTTCACCTATCCTGTCTTACCTCATGGTTATCACTACATACATTTCCTTCCCCTCCCCGACAATAATCCCCCGCGCCTCCCCCACCATAACAAACCCCTCCCCCCACCATAACAAACCCCGCCTCTCACTCAGAGTAAAGCGACACAGATAATAATATCTACGAACAATTAACTACAGCTCCACTAAAAGAAAACTTGTGAACTGTCATAGCTACGAGATACATAGTGGAACACTTGATGTCCTCGTCTCCATATAGTCTCCCACTCACACATTTCACTGCTGATATACAAAATTCATCCTGTGTGATGAAATATTACAGGGAGAAAGATGTACTGTAAGTCTTGTTGCCATGTATCATATAGAATACTGGAAGCAGCGCACTGCAGGGCTTCCTATCACCTGACTTGTATACAATAGTGCAACAACCACAGTGTAGCAGCACACGACCACAGTGTAGCAGCCCACAACCACAGTGTAGCAGCCCACAACGACAGTGTAGCAGCCCACAACGACAGTGTAGCAGCCCACAACGACAGTGTAGCAGCCCACAACGACAGTGCAGCAGCCACAACGACAGTGTAGCAGCCCACAACGACAGTGTAGCAGCACACAACGACAGTGCAGCAGCACACAACGACAGTGTAGCAGCCCACAACGACAGTGTAGCAGCCCACAACGACAGTGTAGCAGCACACAACGACAGTGTAGCAGCCCACAACGACAGTGTAGCAGCCACAACGACAGTGTAGCAGCACACAACGACAGTGTAGCAGCACACGACAGTGTAGCAGCCCACAACGACAGTGTAGCAGCCCACAACGACAGTGTAGCAGCCCACAACGACAGTGTAGCAGCCCACAACGACAGTGCAGCAGCACACAACGACAGTGTAGCAGCCCACAACGACAGTGTAGCAGCCACAACGACAGTGTAGCAGCCCACAACGACAGTGTAGCAGCCCACAACGACAGTGTAGCAGCCCACAACGACAGTGTAGCAGCACACAACGACAGTGCAGCAGCCCACAACGAAAGTGTAGCAGCCCACAACGACAGTGTAGCAGCCCACAACGACAGTGCAGCAGCACACAACGACAGTGTAGCAGCACACAACGACAGTGTAGCAGCCCACAACGACAGTGTAGCAGCCCACAACGACAGTGCAGCAGCCCACAACGACAGTGTAGCAGCACACAACGACAGTGTAGCAGCACACAACGACAGTGTAGCAGCACACAACGACAGTGTAGCAGCACACAACGACAGTGCAGCAGCACACAACGACAGTGTAGCAGCACACAACGACAGTGAAGCAGCACACAACGACAGTGTAGCAGCCCACAACGACAGTGCAGCGACACACAACGACAGTGTAGCAGCACACAACGACAGTGTAGCAGCCACAACGACAGTGTAGCAGCACACAACGACAGTGTAGCAGCCCCCAACGACAGTGCAGCAGCACACAACGACAGTGTAGCAGCCCACAACGACAGTGCAGCCAGCACACAACGACAGTGGTGCTACACTGTGTTAAAACCCTGAGCAGTGTGTCGTAGTTGTGTTGCAGTGATTGATCTGTCACCACCACCACACCCCTGGAGGATGGCTTGACAGGTGTGGGTGCTGGTGTCACCACCACCACACCCCTGGAGGATGGCTTGACAGGTGTGGGTGCTGGTGTCACCACCACCACACCCCTGGAGGATGGCTTGACAGGTGTGGGTGCTGGTGTCACCACCACCACACCCCTGGAGGATGGCTTGACAGGTGTGGGTGCTGGTGTCACCACCACCACACCCCTGGAGGATGGCTTGACAGGTGTGGGTGCTGGTGTCACCACCACCACACCCCTGGAGGATGGCTTGACAGGTGTGGGTGCTGGTGTCACCACCACCACAAGCCTGGAGGATGGCTTGACAGGTGTGGGTGCTGGTTCACCATCCAACACACCTGAGTGATAACTTGCAGGTCTGACGTTTCCTGTTTATCCCACCAACTGGATTGATCAGAGCTTCTATCACTTGGTCTTATGTAACCATCACCAAGCGTGGATGGCGACAGGTGTGGGTGCTGGTGCACTCGTACACCGACCGGAAGCGTGAACAGTGTGGGTGCTGTGTCGTACACTCGACACTGAGCGTGCAACACTGGTGCTGTACTCGTAACTCACCAAGCCTGTGCTTACACTTGGTCTATCGTACCACTCACCAAGCTGAGATCAACACTTGGTCTACTCGTCAACTCACCACAGCTGTCAACAGTTGGGTCTTACTCTAACTCGACCACAGCGAATGTCAACACTTGGTCTGTACTCTAACTCGACCAAGCTGTCAGTGACACTTGAGTCTGTACTCGTATACTCGACCAACTGCGTGTCAACTCACTGGTGTTACTCGTGACTCGACCAAGCGTGTCAACACTTGGTCTTACTCGTAACTCGACCAAGCGTGTCAACACTTGGTCTTACTCGTAACTCGACCAAGCGTGTCAACACTTGGTGTTACTCGTGGCTCGACCAAGCGTGTCAACACTTGGTCTTACTCGTGGCTCGACCAAGCGTGTCAACACTTGGTGTTACTCGTGGCTCGACCAAGTGTTTCAACACTAATACAACGAAGCTTAACTTTAAATAATCAAAACAGTTTTTGAGTCAGATGATACATTAGAATGACGTTAGACACGCATAAACGAATCAGCAGACGTACACCGATAGAATGCAAGCGACGTAATACACACCATAATAACGCAATCGCAGAGACATAGCGTAATGTAGAGAGAGCAATCGAATACAGCAAGACAATGCAGCAAGAATAGCAGCGCAGCAATACAGCAAGCAGCAGCAATAGCACGTATGTAGCAGCAGCAGCAATAAGCGAGCAGCAATACAGCAGCAGCACAGCAATAGCGCACGCAGGGGTATAGCATAATGCAAGAGGCAGCAATAGCAGTAGCAACAGCAGCAATAGTAGCAAATTAGCGCGACAGCAGCAGAACGCAATAGCAGCAGCGTGAATAGCAGCACAGCAGTAATAGCAGCAGCAGCAGTAACAGTAATAGCAGCGCAGACAAGCAGTAATAGCAGCAGCAAAGCAGCAATGACAGAATAGCAGCAGCAGCAGCAGTAATAGCAGCAGCAGCGTAGGTAATAGCAGCAGCAGTAATAGCAGCAGCAATAGCAGCAGCAGTAATAGCAGCAGCAATAGCAGCAGCAGCAGCAGTAATAGCAGCAGCAGCAGTAATAGCAGCAGCAGCAGTAATAGCAGCAGCAATAGCAGCAGCAGCAGTAATAGCAGCAGCAGTAATAGCAGCAGCAATAGCAGCAGCAGCAGCAGTAATAGCAGCAGCAGCGTAATAGCAGCAGCAGTAATAGCAGCAGCAGCAGTAATAGCAGCAGCGTAATAGCGCAGCAGTAATGCAGCAGCAGCAGCAGTAATAGCAGCAGCAGCAGCAGTAATAGCAGCAGCAGTAATAGCAGCAGCAGTAATAGCAGCAGCAGTAATAGCAGCAGCAATAGCAGCAGCAGCAGCAGCAGTAATAGCAGCAGCAGTAAGCGCAGTAATAGCAGCAGCAGCAGCAGTAATAGGCAGCAGGCAATGGCAGCAGCAGCAGTAATAGCAGCAGCTAATAGCAGGCAGCAGCAGCAGCAGTAATAGCAGCAGGCAGCGAGTAATAGCAGCAGGTAATAGCAGCAGCAGCAGCAGTAATAGCAGTAATAGCAGCAGCAGCAGCAGTAATAGCAGTAATAGCAGCAGCAGTAATAGCAGCAGCAATAGCAGCAGTAATAGCAGTAATAGCAGCAGCAGTAATAGCAGCAGCAGTAATAGCAGCAGTAATAGCAGCAGCAGCAGCAGTGTCGGTGGGGATGGTGGCAGAGGGAAGTGTGTTAGGTTAATATGATGAGCTGATCCCAGCCACCTAAAGTCTTCACATATTATTGTTATTATTTCTTCTTGACCATCTATTTCTCCCCCAGCCTCGTCACCACCTGCAGCAGTAAGGCGGTGAACAGGTCTCAGACACACGGGTTGGAAGCAGCGGGTGGTAGGCATCCCGTGGCACCATCATAATGTACCCACCACACAGACAAAACAAACTCTTCTGTCCGTCAAGGCCCCTCCTTGCTGGCACGCTCGTGTATACACTCATTGCACAGATTTGAGAAAAGGCACGATAAAGAGCATGGTCAGCTGTGAGGCTTGGAGCAGAGAGCCGGCCACACTAGCATGAGTACAACTAGGATTCCCATCAATTATAACTCACTTCCTAGCCTATTCTTACTACTTTACGCTTTTCACGACTAAATTTTAGTAGCTATTTGTGCACCCTCTCCAATGTTCCCGCCAGCTCACTTACACAAACTATCAGCCATAGGTGTGATCGTACAATGCTTCTCTGCAGGCTAGGAATGTGCAGTCTACCCATCCCTCCCTCCATTATTTACATTACTCTCATAAAACTCCAGGTTTGTATGATAGTATTTACTATGTTTGAAAATGTGCTCCCTCTCATAGGTGTCACTGTTTTGGCAAGGTATTATACTATTATTTTTATAATACTTCAGCCAGTATGAAGTAAAGTAAAACTGCTCTATACTGCATTGTTTTCTTTTTACATTCGTTGATCTGTCACCACTTTCTAAGGTTCTTCTACCCCTGCAGCCCGGCCTCAGGCCAGGCTGCACTGGCCTGGTTCTACCCCTGCAGCCCGGCCTCAGGCCAGGCTGCACTGGCCTGGTTCTACCCCTGCCTCAGGCCAGGCTGCACTGGCCTGGTTCTACCCCAGCAGCCCAGCCTCAGGCCAGGCTGCACTGGCCTGGTTCTACCCCTGCAGCCCAGCCTCAGGCCAGGCTGCACTGGCCTGGTTCTACCCCTGCAGCCCGGCCTCAGGCCAGGCTGCACTGGCCTGGTTCCTACCCCTGCAGGCCTCTTAGCCTCAGGCCAGGCTGCACTGGCCTGGTTCTACCCCTGCAGACCGGCCTCAGGCCAGGCGCACTGCTGTTCTACCCTGCAGCCGGCCTCAGGCCAGGCTGCACTGGCTGTCAGCCTGCAGGCCCAGCCTCAGGCCAGGCTGCACTGGTCTGGTTCTACACTGCAGCGGCCTCAGGCCAGGCTGCACTGGCCTGTTTCCCTGCAGCCGCCCAGGCGTGCACTGGTCTGGTTCTACACTTGCAGCCGGCCTCAGGCCAGGCTGCACTGTGTCTACCCTGCAGCCCGGCCTCAGGCCAGGCTGCACTGGCCTGGTTCTACCTGCCTCAGGCCAGGCTGCACTGGCCTGGTTCTAGCCTGCCTCAGGCCAGGCTGCACTGGCCTGGTTCTGCCCTGCCTCAGGCAGGCTGCACTGGCTGGTTCAGCCCGGCCTCAGGCCAGGCTGCACTGGCCTGTTCTACCCCGCAGCACCTCCGGCCTCAGGCCAGGCTGCACTGGCCTGGTTCTACCCCTGCCTCAGGCCAGGCTGCACTGGCCTGGTTCTACCCCTGCCTCAGGCCAGGCTGCACTGGCCTGGTTCTACCCCTGCCTCAGGCCAGGCTGCACTGAGCCTGGTTCTCACCCTGCCTCAGGCCAGGCTGCACTGGGACCTGGTTCTACCCTGCCTCAGGCCAGGCTGCACTGGCCTGGTTCTACCCCTGCCTCAGGCCAGGCTGCACTGGCCTGGTTCTACCCCTGCCTCAGGCCAGGCTGCACTGGCCTGGTTCTACCCCTGCCTCAGGCCAGACTGCACTGACCTGGTTCTACCCATGCCTCAGGCCAGGCTGCACTGGCCTGGTTCTACCCCTGCCTCAGGCCAGGCTGCACTGGCCTGGTTCTACCCCTGCCTCAGGCCAGGCTGCACTGGCCTGGTTCTACCTGCCTCAGGCCAGGCTGCACTGGCTTCTGCTATGTATGGCTGGTGTTCGTGATATTATGGTGTGTAGTAATTTTGTTTCTAGTAAGTCTATGACCTGTTTTGTTTTCCTAACGACTTATACTGTCCCACTTCTCTCTTATCCACGCTTTTCATCTGTCTGTTTAAAGTCTCTTTTGCTGTCTCGTTGTCGTCATTTATCTCCACGCCTGAAAGATTTTTGTTGGACGCAATCAGTTCCTTTCAGGTGAAACAGTAGACATTTTGAGTTATAACATTCCTCTTTTCAAGAGAATGTTTACACATCTGGTGACATACTGTGCTGCTTCCCACACTGACATCCTAGCTTAGTCCTGCATTTTCTAATATTGATGATAACATTTAAACTCATATCTACATATTTCTCTGGCACTGATTTATATACATGGCCTTGTTTTTCTAGAGTCATTAATTTATCACCGTCCAACAATATTACTATTTTTCCTGTTCTGTGGTGGTAGGCCTGACGTGGTTGTACAGGCCTACGTGGGAGGCTGTGATGGTTGTTTGCACACGCATACTGCGGGTAAACAAACTAGCCGAAGGGTAACTTCAGGTAGTTATAAAGCACCTACTGTCCCCTCTGCCTACAGTCATTACCTCAACACTACGTACATGTTTTCATTAGGTATCACCAAAGGAGTACCTTTTAAGACGTGGTCTCTTTTTCCCAGCTCCAGCTTTTCGTTTTTGTTTTCTCGCTCATAACTCGAGAACGCCTCATCCAATTGGCTTCAAATGTTCAAAGCTTGTGGGTAACGAGGACCAAATTCCTGGAACAAGTTCCGTGTTCACGTACCCTACCACCAAAGTTACTGAACCATTCCCAGCATCTAGGAATGACTCGGTTAATTTACAAAACTCTCAGTGGCGTAGCTTCAAACGCTCTAAAAAGGTGCCAACATTGTTTGCTGGGCACACGACCCCTACAGTAGTTGCTGGGCACACGACCCCTACAGTAGTTGCTGGGCACACGACCCCTACAGTAGCTGCTGGGCACACGACCCCTACAGTAGTTGCTGGGCACACGACCCCTACAGTAGCTGCTGGGCACACGACCCCTACAATAGTTGCTGGGCACACGACCCCTACAGTAGTTACTGGGCACACAGCCCCAATATTGTTTACTGGGCACATGAACTCTACAGTATTTGCTGGGCACATGACCCCTACAGTAATTGCTGGGTACATGACCCCTACATTGTTTCTGGGCACACGACCCCTACATTGTTGCTGGCACATGACCACTTGTCGTGACGATCTCATCTTGCTGTCAGCAGTAAACATATCAAACATATTGAGATAAGTCGAACAATATTGAAAGCTGACAAATTTGCTATTGCCGCGTCTTGACGACTGACACCTCCTCCAGCAGCCTAACTCTCACGAATTACAAAGTTCCATTGTAGCGGGATCACTTTTGCATTTTTTTTATTTGTCCAGCTGTTTATTGACGTAGTGTGGTTCCTTGCAACATGGCTGCACAGTTCTTCCCTTGCACATGGCTGCACAGTTACCTCTCCTTGCAACATGGCTGCACAGTTACCTCCTCCTGCAACATGGCTGCACAGTTACTCTCCTGCAACATGGCTGCACAGTTACTCTCCTCCTTGCAACATGGCTGCACAGTTACTCTCCTCCTTGCAACATGGCTGCACAGTTACTCTCCTCCTTGCAACATGGCTGCACAGTTACTCTCCTCCTTGCAACATGGCTGCACAGTTACTCTCATCCTTCACTTAACACTTATGCCGATATGTCTGGTCCAGTTGCATATAATTTCATTTTGAGTTCTTTAAGTTTTTTTGTCATTTTCATCTCGTGTCTTCTTTGCCCATCCCTTCCTTCGCTTCCTTTTCGTGTATTTTCTGAGTCTTTAGTGAAGAGCTCTTTGAAGGTTCTCTTCAGTTCTACGAACACCTCTCTGTTATCCTTTGTCAACTGCGTTCCTCCTGAAGTCTCATTAATTGCTTCCTTACTATCTTATGCGAGCGAGCATGTCATCAGCTTCTAACTTGTTTTGACCTTTGTTCATGAGTCTTTCTCTGAATGCTTTTCTGACTGCCTTCTTATCCATGTTTAGTTCCCTGTTTTCTGCCATCCTTGTCATGACAATGTCCACAGCCTTGGCTTCACTACCCTTCATTGTAAACTACCGAGGGTCACTCTGCTGTATGTGTTACCTGCCTGCACGTCCTCACTACTCTCTCCTTCACCTCGTGTACTCTCTTACCTTCCATTTCTCTTCCCTACTCTACTCCAAAAAAGAAACTCTTAGAGAGGTACTTTCTGTAAAAGTACCTCTCTAAGAGTCTGTTTTTTCTTTGTATCTTCCTTGCTTCTCTCCATCACCACCTGTGCCTGGTAGTCATAACATAGTGTAGAGGGTGAAGGCGAGGGCGTAGGGGTGGTATACATACCTGTGCAGTTGGCGCAGTGGATTGGTTGTGGGGGCGGTAGTTGGGGTGGGGTGTCGGGGGCTTTTAGCATGGTGCAGCAGACCGGCATGGTGGCCGCTCACCACCACCACCCTCATGTCATCACCCGTGGCACCACCACCACCATACACCACCAGCAGCAGCACCACCGCCACCCCCACTACCGTATGACCCCGCCACAGAGCCCTGGGCGAGGGCCGAGTTCCTTCTGTAAGTACCCGAAGGCCGTAGCAGGTGCTGGCCCTGTGTGTCTGCAGCAGCACGCAGCAGCGGAAGCAACAACAGCAGCAGCAGCAACAGAAGCCGCAGAAGCAGAAGCAGCAGAAGCAGGACCAGGACTCATGAGGTAGAGAGTAGTGAGGGTGGCGGGTGAGGGCAAGTCCCTCACAGAAGACTAACAAGGCACTCAACGGGGTGGACCTGCCTCCCCGTTCATCACTATCACTATACACATGTTGCTCACACAGCCTCACACTCGCATACACTGGCCCACGCCTGTCACACTCAACCAGGCCTACGTACACACTGGACCAGGCCAACTATCGCTGGACCAGGCCTACGTTACACTAACCTAGGCCTCATGTGGCAGAGGCCTCTACGTCACACCGGGCCCTCGCTCGTCTCACCGGGCCCTCGCTCGTCTCACACTGGCCTCTGTACAATCACCCACTGGACAACTTAGAAGGGTGACTGCTGTACAATCACCCACTGGACAACTTAGAAGGGTGACTGCTGTACAATCACCCACTGGACAACTTAGAAGGGTGACTGCTGTACAATCACCCGCTGCACAACTTAAGAGGGTGACCGCAACACTATAGTCAGTCCTCGGCAGAGACACTGACGAGAGGCACTCACTGGCACGAGAGGCACTAAGCTACAAAACACGTGGTGATGAGGGCCTGGCTGCTGGTGACAGGTCAGTAGGCTAGTCACCACATGCCTGTTTGGTCCCTAGTAAGGCCAGCGGGGACTCGAAGTGGTCCCTAGTAAAGGCCAGCGGGGACTCGAGGTGGTCCCTCGACGTGCCAGGGCCAAGCCGGAACTGTGCCTACAATAGTGGGGGCCGCCAGACCCCCTCGCTCGTCCCCGGGCACCTAGCCAACACTACTCCCATCCCCCTTCCTCCTACCGCCTTGCCTCACCTGCTACACCACCCTCCCTCCTCCCCTCATGCACACAATAAACTTATTATAACCTTATCAACATACATGCAGACAAACACACTCACGCACATTATTCTCTCGCCAATCCCAAATGCAACACTCGCTGTGTTCGTAACTGTGACTGTCAACACTCGCTGTGTTCGTAACTGTGAATGTCAACACTCGCTGTGTTCGTAACTGTGACTGTCAACACTCGCTGTGTTCGTAACTGTGACTGTCAACACTCGCTGTGTTAGTAACTGTGAATGTCAACACTCGCTGTGTTCGTAACTGTGACTGTCAACACTCGCTGTGTTCGTAACTGTGACTGTCAACACTCGCTGTGTTAGTAACTGTGAATGTCAACACTCGCTGTGTTAGTAACTGTGAATGTCAACACTCGCTGTGTTCGTAACTGTGAATGTCAACACTCGCTGTGTTCGTAATTGTATCAACACTCACTGTGTTCGTAACTGTGAATGTCAACACTCGCTGTGTTCGTAACTGTGAATGTCAACACTCGCTGTGTTCGTAAATGTGACTGTCAACACTCGCTGTGTTCGTAAATGTGACTGTCAACACTCGCTGTGTTCGTAACTGTGACTGTCAACACTCGCTGTGTTCGTAACTGTGACTGTCAACACTCGCTGTGTTCGTAACTGTGACTGTCAATACTCGTTGTGTTCGTAACTGTGACTGTCAACACTCGCTGTGTTCGTAACTGTGACTGTCAATACTCGTGTTCGTAACTGTGACTGTCAACACTCACTGTGTTCGTAACTGTGAATGTCAACACTCGCTGTGTTTTAACGAATGTCAACACTCGCTCGTGTTCGTAAATTGACTGTCAACACTGCGTGTTCGTAACTTGACTCGTCAACACTCGCTGTGTTCGTAACTGTGAATGTCAACACTCGCTGAGTTCGTAACTGTGACTGTCAATACTCGTTGTGTTCGTAACTGTGACTGTCAACACTCGCTGTGTTCGTAACTGACTGTCAACACTCGCTGAGTTCGTAACTGTGACTGTCAATACTCGTTGTGTTCGTAACTGTGACTGTCAACACTCACTGTGTTAGTAACTGTGACTGTCAACACTCACTGTGTTAGTAACTGTGACTGTCAACACTCACTGTGTTAGTAACTGTGACTGTCAACACTCACTGTGTTAGTAACTGTGACTGTCAACACACACTGTGTTCGTAACTGTATCAACACTCACTGTGTTCGTAACTGTATCAACACTCACTGTGTTCGTAACTGTAACAACACTCGCTGTGTTCGTAACTGTATCAACACTCGCTGTGTTCGTAACTGTATCAACACTGTGTTCGTAACTGTGACTGTCAACACTCATTGTTTTCGTAACTGTGATTGTCAACACTCGCTGTGTTCGTAACTGTATCAACACTCGCTGTGTTCGTAACTGTATCAACACTCACTGTGTTCGTAACTGTGACTGTCAACACTCAGTGTTCGTAACTGTATCAACACTCACTGTGTTCGTAACTGTGACTGTCAACACTCAGTGTTCGTAACTGTGACTGTCAACACTCAGTGTTTTCGTAACTGTGACTGTCAACACTCGCTGTGTTCGTAACTGTATCAACACTCGCTGTGTTCGTAACTGTATCAACACTCGCTGTGTTCGTAACTGTATCAACACTCGCTGTGTTCGTAACTGTGACTGTCAACACTCCATCAATCTTGATAAAGATTGATGGACTGATTACCTCAATCTTCTTCTGAACTTCAATTTTCTTCTGCTTTGTATTGGACTGATGAAGCCAGTGTGTGGCGAAGCGTTTCCGCAATAAAGATACCCAAGTGTTGCACACGTGTCTAATTTATCAGATATAACAATGTACGTCTGAGTAACTTTGGTGTTCATCTTTGCGTCTGAGGGAAGGGGCCTCTCACAGCTGCAGCCAAGTGCTGCAACACGCAACCACTCTGGAGCCTCTCCTCACCCTTTTCAAACCTGTGGAAATAGGTTGTGGCCAATTTTATGACTTATTGTTGAAAACAGACGCTTGCGAACGCACAAACGCACGCTTGCACACCCACTCTTGCAGGGTATTTTGGTGTGTGTGGCCGCCAACACCACCACCTCTGCCTCTGACTCCTTCACCAGCAGCAGTAGCCTCACCACCACCACCATCACTATCACCAACACCACCACAGCCAGGAAGCGACAAAGAATAGCACGATGTGACAAGAATATTGGACAATGTCGGAGCAGTGTTGGACTGGAAACAGAGTTAGTGGCTGCCTCTTCACCCATAGATAATACTGTCAGAAAAAAATTATCCCAAGAAGTAAACAATATAACCATTTATTTGTACAAATATGCAAGGTCTTAAATACCCTTTATTAGTAAACTCTTTACTGAGTCAAATGTAATGTTCGCAGCTTTCACGGAGACCCATGTTAAAATATTACTTTGATAACGAAAAAATGGATACCTGGGCACAAACTAGTTAGATACAGCCGTTAAAAAAACAACATGGGGAAGAGGCATTTAGCCTCTATATTAAAAAAAAGGTGTTTCTTTGTACAAGTTACTCAACACCACACCTGATGGAGTACATCATTCATGATGGAGTACATCATTCATGATGGAGTACATCATGAATGATGGAGTAAATCATTCATGATGGAGTACATCATGAATGATGAAGTACATCATGATGGAGTACATCATGAATGAAGTACATCATGATGGAGTACATCATTCATGATGGAGTACATCATTCATGATGGAGTACATCATGAATGATGAAGTACATCATGAATGATGGAGTACATCATGAATGATGAAGTAAATCATGAATGATGAAGTACATCATGAATGATTTAGTACATCACGAATGATGGAGTACATCATGAATGATGGAGTACATCACGAATGATGGAGTACATCATGAATGAAGTACATCATGAATGATGGAGTACATCATGAATGATGGAGTACATCATGAATGATGGAGTACATCATGAATGATGGAGTACATCATGGAGTACATCATTCATGATGGAGTACATCATGAATGATGGAGTACATAATGAATGATGGAGTACATCATTCATGGTGGAGTACATCATTCATGGTTGAGTACATCATTCATGGTGAAGTACATCATGATGGAGTACATCATTCATGATGGAGTACATCATTCATGGTGGAGTACATCATTCATGGTGGAGTACATCATTCATGGTGTACATCATGAATGATGGAGTACATCATGAATGATGGAGTACATCATGAATGATGGAGTACATCATGAATGATGGAGTACATCATTCATGGTGGAGTACATCATGAATGATGGAGTACATCATGAATGATGGAGTACATCATTCATGGTGGAGTACATCATGAATGATGGAGTACATCATGAATGATGGGTACATCATGAATGATGGAGTACATCATGCATGATGGAGTACATCATGAATGATGGAGTACATCATGAATGGTGGAGTACATCATGAATGATGGAGTACATCATTCATGATGGAGTACATCATGAATGGTGGAGTACATCATGAATGATGGAGTACATCATTCATGGTGGAGTACATCATGAATGATGGAGTACACCATTCATGGAGTACATCATTCATGGTGGAGTACATCATGAATGATTTAGTACATCATTAATGGTGGAGTACATCATGAATGATGGAGTACATCATGAATGCTGGAGTACATCATGCATGATGGAGTACATCATGCATGATGGAGTACATCATGAATGATGGAGTACATCATGAATGATGGAGTACATCATGCATGATGGAGTACATCATGAATGATGGAGTACATCATGAATGATGGAGTACATCATGCATGATGGAGTACATCATGCATGATGGAGTACATCATGAATGGTGGAGTACATCATTCATGATGGAGTACATCATTCATGATGGAGTACATCATTCATGATGAAGTACATCATGATAATGTAATTAGTGTACTTGCATATAAACCACCAGATACAAGTTGACCGAAGACAAAGATGAGCTGAGCCTCAACCACGGTGTTGCTTGCTGATATAAACTTAAGACATTAATGTGGAAGAATGTGGTAAATTATGTGAATATGATAATAGTATACAATACCACAGACAAGTTGATAGGTAAGACACGTGTGTAATAATAAGAGCGAAAAGTTGCCACAATAAAATGTCACATTAGTTGCATTTGTGTCCTTTTATTTAGCAAGACACATGTGCAACAGTTAGGTATCTTTATTCTGAGACGTTTCGCCCACACAGAAGGCTTCTTCAGTCAGTACAGAGGAGACAACAGAAGCAGTAGAGATGTAAAGACGATGTAAAGAGTAGTTGTGAGGTGGTCAAAACTACGTCTTCAAGAGTGATGGACTGATTACATCGCCTTTACATCTCTACTGCCTCTGTTTCGACTGAAGAAGCCTACCGTGTAGGCGAAACGTTTCAGAATAAAGTTACTTAACTGTTGCTTTTGTGTTTTATCAGCAGAGAAAATTCCAGGGGACAGTTGAGATGAGCAGTCATATGAACAAACTGTTAACTTTGTAACTCTCAACAAATAGTGACATCGACCAGACTAAAAAATTCCCTTGACCATATATTCACAAGTGATGAGGATCTGGTACGGAACATAACGGTGTCGAATACTTGGACCACAACCTAACTGATGTTCAAAACTGCCTCTACACTGCTCTTGTCAACACACCATCAGGACTCACAAAATCGTAATGACACGATTGCAAACAAACCATACCACGGGTGGGGTTAGCCCAGTGGCTAACGTGACGGTCTGGAGTTTTGAGACTCTCTGATCGCGGGTTCTAACCCCACCCGTGGTATGGTTTGTAACACACCATGAGGTTTGTGGTATTTTAATTTTAAACTTCAATGTTTCACTTCAGCTGGATAAAATTACAATAGATGACATCACCCGCCCATTCTACCAGCGACACCTTGAACAAGAAAACACAAACAGCCTTGGGAGTGTATTCAACAGATGCAAATTCAACAATACATTAGCTGGTATCAAATTGAAATTGAGGACTTTCTCAAAGAAATCTTCAGTGTATACTACGGGAATGAGAGAGCTTGACCCCCAAAACTAGCAAGTAACCCGGTGAGTCACTTTGCAAGATTACAAGGAACTTGTGCCACAAACGAAGGGTCTAAGGCGACTATTGTCCCTGTGAACTTTATCTTTAATGCACCTTTGATGGGGTTCGAGAGTTTTGCTACTCCCGCAGCCCGGCCCTGGGCCAGGATTTGGCACTCCATAAAAGTAGGGAAAGCCGGGGTTTAACATTTTCAATTTCTGTGAAATTTCCACATCTTTCTTGTTCTTCCTGACCTTCTTAACCTCTTTAATGAAGTGCACTTCTCTTGACCAAAGTTTTACTCAGTGTTAGGATCATTAAAGTCATATTTTGTCGTCGTAACTTTGGCTCATGACAACAACTTTGCCCACTTAACTTAGTGATTATAACACTTTTATTGTCTTAGTTCTACCAATGCAGATTCCAAACACCTAGCTAAGCCATTTTTTATGAAACTATTCTTTTATTCCTTCTAACAAAATGCCTTTTAGAACAAATCAAGACTAACTGGAAACTGAAACACACTACAGCACATGGTTAACACCATGTTTAAAACCTAAACTGAGCAATTATAAAACATATTGAGATACATTATAGACAAATTAATACAGTATCTGTAGAAATGAATTCTGACCAAACACTGATGTGGCGACGTTGTTGTCGAGAGTTCACTGCTTTGATACCTTCTGAATATCAAAATGGTATACAATACCGACAGGTTGGTAAGACACATAGGCATCGTTACGAAACATTGTACACAGTAGACTTCTTCAGTCGAGTACAGAAAGATGGCAGGAACAATGAGATGTGAAGACGATGTGGACTGTTACATCGTCTTCCTCCTCTTTGTTCTGCCATCTTTTAAGACCGACTGTGAGCTACTGTGTAGGAAAAATGTTTCTGATGTCCCAGTGTCTCTTAACTGTGCTGTGAATACTGAACTCGTCTTCACTTGGATAACTAAGCGTCCTGTCCATAGGACTACACTGAGGAAGGACTACTGTGTACTGAGAAATAGTCCGTACACTAGAAATAACTGGCTACTGGAAACTAACTCGTGCTAACTGAGGAAACTGTAACTGGCTACATGGAACACTGGAAATAGGAGAACTAACTCGGTACAGAAACTAGACTCGGCTACACTGGGAAACTAACTCCGGCTACACTGGGAAACTAACTCCGGCTACACTGAGAAACTAACTCCGGCTACACTGGAAACTAACTCCGGCTACACTGGGAAACTAACTCCGGCTACACTGGAAACTAACTCCGGCTACACTGGAAACTAACTCCGGCTACACTGAGAAACTAACTCCGGCTACACTGGAAATATCCGCAACTGAACTATCCGGCTACACTGGAGAAACTAACTCCGGCTACACTGAGAAACTAACTCCGGCTACACTGGGAAACTAACTCCGGCTACACTGAGAAACTAACTCGGTACACTGAAAACAACTGAAACTCCCGGCTACACTGGGAAACTAATCGGCTACACTGCTACGGCTACACTGGGAAACTAACTCCGGCTACACTGAAACTAACTCCGGCTACACTGGGAAACTAACTGCGGCTACACTGGAAACTAACTGCGGCTACACTGGGAAACTAACTGCGGCTACACTGAGAAACTAACTGCGGCTACACTGGGAAACTAGTGGAACTAACAATTTTAAGTCGAGTTCTTCACTGATATACGTCTGCATGAATTCCCTCCGGGTGTTTATCTTGATGCGTCAAGTCAGACAAAGAGTTAATGCAGCGTCGTGGGATCTGTGAAGAAGCATCAAGGAATTATGGACACTTCTAAAGACCTACTCAGACTCCAGAAAATCATGGATATCATAAGACTGCGTATCTTCCAATGTCTTCTCATTTAATCAAGAGTTTTTCAAGCAAAAACATAGTTGTTTACACTGTGTTATCCAGCCTTTGTATGGAATATTTTGAGAAAAATATACTCCAGCAACTCAAAGCTTCAGACATGATTTAGTCCACAAACGTTGATGACGTTAACACAACATGATACTAGGAAAGATATGATTTCAACATCCTAAACTGAATCGATTACACTCTCAGTTACACTCAAAGTAGAATGGGGGAACAACAGACTACCCTTCCAAGAATGAGCCTCAAAACACATTACGGTACACAGAAAACCAACCCACATGGCCAGTTATACATACCTTATAGTAAGTGTTCATCCTAAATCAACACAAGCGCTGTCTTATCTTACTCACACTAACCAATTTATAACCTTCTCTCTTATATATCCTGGAAAAAGCTCGTATCTGGGAATAATTTGCCAAACTTGGATATCCAGATTGCTGCATCCAACTTCAACTTATTAAAGCCAACAAAAACTCCATCAATATTCAAACAGAACAAGTGACAGATACGTCGACTAAACAATTTCTTTCCAGCCAGGAAATGAAAAGAACAAAGGCCTCGCAGAAGTAACCTTCTTATATACTAGTAAAATATCTGCTCAGGAACTCACAAAAGATAGGTCTGTTTCACTATATCGCTCACACGTTGCAAACAAGCGTCAAACTAATGCAGAACAAGTCATTAGGTGTTGCAAAAAACTAGTCTTGGCCATATGGACTGCCGAAAGTGCTTCCTTAGGAGCATATGCAATGTTGCAAGGGTTGCAATAAGCAGGTGGAGTGAGAAATTCTCAAGACATATACAAATATAAAACACACACATAAACACACCCAAGCTGCACACTCAATTAGGTGATCACATCTACATGTACACATCTACACAAACACCTAACGCATTTCAGACCAGAAATCCGCGCCTACTTTGGCACAAATGAAACCCCCCCGCACCACACCCAAACACCCTACTACCCACACCTACTGACCTTCTCTACTACACACAAACTGACTTCCACAAACTAACTGACCCTCTACACCACCTCTGACTTCCTCTACCCCTAAATGACCTTCTCACACCGCTTCATCTACCACACACCCTCTGACCTTTTCTACCACCACACCCTAACTCCTTCCTACCATCACCTAATCCTTTCCATCCACCCAACGACCTTCCCACCACACAAACTGCTTCCTACCACCCACCCAACTGCTTCTACCACCACACTAAATCCTTCTCACATCACACCTAAATCCTTCCCCACACACCTAACTTCCACCACACAAACTATCATGCCATAAACTGACTACCCAACTTGCCTTCCTCTACCACACACCTAACTGACCCTTCCTCTACCACCACACACCTAAACTGACCCTTCCTCTACCACCACACACCTAAACTGACCCTTCCTCTACCACCACACACCTAAACTGACCCTTCCTCTACCACCACACACCTAAACTGACCCTTCCTCTACCACCACAACCTAAACTGACCCTTCCTCTACCACCACACACCTAAACTGACCCTTCCTCTACCACCACACACCTAAACTGACCCTTCCTCTACCACCACACACCTAAACTGACCCTTCCTCTACCACCACACACCTAAACTGACCCTTCCTCTACCACCACACACCTAAACTGACCCTTCCTCTACCACCACACACCTAAACTGACCCTTCCTCTACCACCACACACCTAAACTGACCCTTCCTCTACCACCACACACCTAAACTGACCCTTCCTCTACCACCACACACCTAAACTGACCCTTCCTCTACCACCACACACCTAAACTGACCCTTCCTCTACACCACACACCTAAACTGACCCTTCCTCTACCACACACACCTAAACTGACCCTTCCTCTACCACCACACACCTAAACTGACCCTTCCTCTACCACCACACACCTAAACTGACCCTTCCTCTACCACCACACACCTAAACTGACCCTTCCTCTACCACACACACCTAAACTGACCCTTCCTCTACCTACCACACACCTAAACTACCCTTCCTCTACCATCACACACCTAAACTGACCCTTCCTCTACCATCACACTCCTAAACTGACCCTTCCTCCACCATCACACATCTAAACTGACCCTTCCTCTACCATCACACACCTAAACTCCCTTCCTTCACCATCACACACCTAAACTCCCTTCCTCCACCATCACACACCTAAACTCCCTTCCTTCACCATCACACACCTAAACTCCCCTTCCTCACCATCACACACCTAAACTCCCTTTCTCCACCATCACACACCTAAACTCTCCCTTCCTTCACCATCACACACCTAAACTCCCTTTCTCCACCATCACACACCTAAACTCCCCTTTCTCACCATCACACACCTAAACTCCCTTTCTCCACCATCCACACCTAAACTCCTTCCTTACCATCACACACCTAAACTCCCTTCTCACCATCACACACCTAAACTCCCTTTCTCACCATCCACACCTAAACTCCCTTCCTTCACCATCACACCAAACTCCCTTCCTCACCATCACACCCTAAACTCCTTCTCACCATCACACCTAAACTCCCTTCCTCTCCACCATCACACACCCCTAAACTCCCTTTTCACCATCACACACCTAAACTCCTTCCTTCACCATCACACACCTAAACTCTCCCTTCCTTTCCCCTCCACCAATCCTTCTCACCATCCACCCTAAACTCCCCTCCTTCTCTCACCTCATCACACCAAAACTAAAAACTCCCTCCCTTCCTTTCACCATCACACCTAAACTCCCTTTCTCCACCATCACACCTAAACTCCCCTTTCTCCATCCTATCCCTTTAGCACACCCTAAACTCTCCCTTCCTTCACCATCGCACACCTAAACTCTCCCTTCCTTCACCATCTCACACCTAAACTCTCCCTTCCTTCACCATCACACACCTAAACTCTCCCTTCCTTCACCATCACACACCTAAACTCCCCCTTTCTCCACCATCGCACACCTAAACTCTCCCTTCCTTCACCATCACACACCTAACCCACTTTCCCCACCACAACATAAACGTTGTCACAGATGTACAGTATACCAGGTCTCTGCCTCACCGGCCCGACCCGGCCTCACCAGGTCTCTGCCTCACCCGGCCCGACCCGGCCTCACCAGGTCTCTGCCTCACCCGGCATACACCCAACATCATCACCGGGATTTCTTGAAGTGTGAGGTATGTGGAGGATGATGGTGGTAGTGATGGTGGTGATGGTGGTAGTGATGGTGGTGATGGTGGTAGTGATGGTGGTGGTGGTGATAGTGGTGGTAGTGATAGTGGTGGCAGTGATGGTGGTGATGTGTATGGTGAGTGATAGTGGTGGTGGATGGTGGTGGTGTAGGTGATGGTGGTAGTGATGTGGTGGTGGTGATGGTGGTAGTGATGGTGGTGGTAGTGATGGTGGTGATGGTGGTAGTGATGGTGGTGGTAGTGATGGTGGTGATAGTGGTGGTGATGGTGGTGGTGATGGTGGTTGTCTCCCTCTACAGCTCTGGGAACATCACCTCCACGGTTTTCTACCATACCAGACCTTCCAACTGGAGATAAAAAGTTAAGATAAAAAACTACCAGGAACAGCGCAGGAAAGTCAAGATAGGTTTATACTAAACATAAGATCAAGTTTCTAACATTGATCTTTCATTTTAACATATGTAAACACTTTATTTTGCTGGAAAAACTGATGCTGAAGCAGTTGTAAGTTACATGATCCACCGTGTGCGGTCACCTGAGGCAAGCAGACAGTGAATCCGGCAAGCGGTAAGTTGAGAGGCGGGACCAGGAGCTAAGACTCGACTCCTGCAACCACACACATAGGCAGGTACCATACATAGCTTTAAGAAGAGGTATGATAAAGCTCATGGAGAAGGGAGAGAGTGGAGACCAGTGAAGAGGCGGGCCCAGGAGCTACAATCGACCCCTGCAACCACAATTAGGTGAGTAAAAGAGGCGGGGCCAGGAGCTATGAATCAACCCTTGCAACCACAGTTAGGTGAGTACAATTACGTGAGTACACACACACACACTAAAACAAAAAACAAAACTTTCATCTGCGGATATTTCGGTCAGTTTAGCGGGCAGGGGAGGCAGGTGTGAGTCAGCCTTGTTGTGCCCTGGCCACCCCAGCCCTTCCTCTCCCCAGCCCTTCCTCTCCCCAGGCAGGCAAGCACGAAGACTCCGGGGAAAAGGAGAGAGAGATGGGGGAGAGAGAGAATACAAGAAGGAAAAAGGGTTTATAGGGAAGAGAAAGAGTTGAAAAGGGGAAGAGAATAGGGAAAGGGAAGGGAGGCAGGGAATAGTAATGGAGGAAGAGTTGAAGGGGGAAGGCAGGAAAGGGATGAGAGGAAGATATAAGTGAAACCGGTATAAGGCAGCAGCGGGGAAACCAGAGAGAGAGAGAGAGAGAGAGAGAGAGAGAGAGAGAGAGAGAGAGAGAGAGAGAGAGAGAAGAGAAGAGAGAGAGGAAGAGAAGAGAAAGGAGGAGGAGAGGGAAGGGAAGGAGAAAGGGAGGAGGAGGGAGGGTAGGTTGGAGGAACACACACAGACGGGATTCCAGAAGACAACATATCCAGGAACACAACATTCACATAGGTGAAACAAAGGGAAAACTGGATGATACGATAAAAAGATGGAGAAGACACCATTCATTGTGAGAAATATGTAAGACTAGAGTGAATGAGTCATAAGGAAGAGGAAGACAGGACGTTATGTTGGCCCTGTCACACACATCACTGCATCCCCGTCGCCTCTTCCTCCATTCCCGACAGACACACTATCCTCAGGCTTTCCCACATTACATGGTGTCCTCTCTCTCTCAAGCTGGAGATCGATTAAAACCCATGGTCAGACGCCCTCTGTGAGAAATATAGACTAAGTGGAGTCTGAAGTTGTATATGATCTGCACCTGTGCGTCCTGGGCTCCTTGCACTGGCTTCCGTCCTGGGCCCGTTGCACGTCCCTGGGCCCTCTGTGGCCGCACGCTCTCTAGGTCCCCGCGTACGTCCCTGAGCCCTCGTGCACGTCCCTGGGCCCCCATGTGGGTACCTGGGTACCCTACAGTGTAATTTTCAACAATAACCAGATTATCACTGGCGCTGTTTGCTCGCTCTTTAATTTGCTCTAAGATATTTATCGTTGCTGCTTCGTTACCTTGTATCTGGGTGCTGTGTTGGTTGGTCGCACGACTAATGTACCAGAATCAAAACGTTCCTCCAGAGACATTCTATGTTCAAGATGGATAAAACCAACTATGGGGACCTTACTTACAACTAGCCATGTAACATCTGCAAACCTCCTACGGCAGGACACCGCCTCAGAAACAGTTCAGCCAACCACCAGTGTTAGAAAAACAGCAGACTACCACCATTAGCTCCAGCAAGAGCCCTGCAATCGTTCAAAAACAAATGTCCCAGTGTTTGCCTTTTGTATATGACAATTCCTGGCACCCAAAAGCAGTAAATGGTCCAAGTCTGTAAATTAATTTTCTTCCAATATGGACGTGTTACGAGTGAGGGTTGCTCTTCCTCCTCCTACTATTTCTTCACTCTCAGTGAAACACTTCCTAGAGAAAACTGTACAAATCTCGGTTACCTTGTACTGTTACTGTACATTAATGTTGCAAAATACTTATAAGTTGATGAATAAAACATACGTTCAACACCTGGTAGCTTTATTGATGAGTTCTGACACATGTGCAACACCTGGTAGCTTTATTAATGAGTTGTTCTGACACATGTGCAACACCTGGTAGCTTTATTGATGAGTTCTGACACATGTGCAACACCTGGTAGCTTTATTGATGAGTTGTTCTGACACACGTGCAACACCTGGTAGCTTTATTGATGAGTTGTTCTGACACATGTGCAACACCTGGGTAGCTTTATTGATGAGTTGTTCTGACACATGTGCAACACCTGGGTAGCTTTATTGATGAGTTGTTCTGACACATGTGCAACACCTGGGTAGCTTTATTGATGAGTTGTTCTGACAACCAGTGACTTTTTCAATCCAGCATAGAGAATATAAGCGCCTCAACACCTATCAAGACAGAGACTGAACACATTAATATTACCCTTTCACTTTTTCACCGTCTCTGGTTTATATATATATATATATATATATATATATATATATATATATATATATATATATATATATATATATATATATATATATTAGTGAAAAGTGGCACTGGTTGGCGAAACGTGTCATCAGTAAACACACCTAGGTGAGGCACCTGCGTCTTATTCAGCAGTTAAATCGGTTTCTGTAATTGCAATAAGATGTGACTTTATTTTTACTTTATTGTTTCGTTAAGTCAAGAGTTGTTTGTCATGTCACTTCTATTCGTATAAATCCCTTTTATGTGCATTCCAATGTATGTCTAATTTTTAGAAAGATGGAGATCTTGTGGAAAGGACGGGGGAGAATGATGGGATTTATGGAATTATGGGTCATGGGGTGCGATAAGAGCTTAAAATAGGAGAACTAGGTGAGAGAATGGGGAAGACGGAGTGACCACCCCCTACCAACACTGACGCACTCACTTGACATAGTGAGTGTTGGTGGGTTGACCGCCGGCACGGGCGACTTCCTATGTGGGAAGGTATCCAGATAAATGACACACGAAAGCCTTTATTCTGAGTCCTATTTAGGTCATTTGTAATGTCATATGATGTTTGTGGTGTCTATTTTGTAGATAAAACTCTCAGGTGCTGCAAGAACAAACTAACGAGTTGGTATACCTGTGATGAGTTCGAGAGTTTCAGTGGTGCTAGCTCCGCTACTGCTGAACTATTTAAACAATCTGAAGCTACTAGTTTTAACACACTTATTATGTTGGAAGTTTAGAAGCAGTGAGAGAAGGGATGGAATGGGATGAGGGATGTGATTCATTTAGGAATATAGAGACATCAAGTCAAGTGTTGGGCTTCTTAGTGAAGTTGTATGGATGTAGTGAAGTGTACTCGCCTAGTTGTGGTTGCAGGGGTCGAGTCATAGCTCCTGGCCCCGAAGTGTGTATCTGAATGAGTGTTAAAGTCACCTAGAGTGAAAGACTAGACCACCAGTTGAAGCAGAGGATTCAGTAGACATTAGTGTGGCTGTAAGGACAGGGCAAGTGTAGAGTTGCAGTTAAGAGTGTGTTTGGCATGGTACACTGCGTGGTGTAGGTCAGTAAGGCTCACCATCACTTGACTGCCAAGTATATATCAACTCTTATTTACCAGTAGATTTTAGCAGCAGCTGACCTCTTACACGAAACTAGGCAGCTTCACCAGGTGCCACATCAGCAAGGTTGTGATGGATGTGTGGGCCAGCAGGCCACCAGCAGCAACAGCCCGGTTGATCAGGCAAACACCAGATGAGCCTGGCCCAAGGCCGGGCTCCGGGAGCAGAAAAACTCTCGAAACTCATTAAATGTATAAATCCAGGTAGAGTTATGGTTAGATGGAAGATGTTTTTACTGTACATTGTGACTAACTTATGAACTCTTCCACCCAACCTATTTGCACTTATTTTTCTCTCTCTTATATATATATATAATATATGTCGTGCGGAATAGGTAAAACGGGTCAATTAGTAAGAACTCATTTAAAATTAAGTCCTTTCTAAAATTTTCTCTTATACGTTTAAAGATATATATTATTTTAATTTATGTTAATGCAAAAACTAATAATTTTGTACCAAAAGAACCTTAGAAAACTGACCTAACATTATAACAAGCGCAGTTTAATTTAGCCTAATCCAACTAAATATATTTTAGGTAAGTTTACCATAATAATAAACAAACACAATGCAATATTTTTTTCGTTAGGTTCAGAATGATTTTTGCGAAATTACTGCATAGACAAATTTTCACTTGCCTTATTCGGCAAGAAGTGTTGCTATTTAAGCCAAAATCGCAAGTTTTACCTATTCGGCACGACATTATATACACGTGTTAACGATTTTTATTAAATTACATTTCTAATGCAGAAAAAATCACAGAAAAAAACACTTGAAAAAAAAATTTAGTCTTCCCTAACTAACCCTCAACTATCCAACCCAGAAACAGCCAACCCAGAACTAGCCAACCCAGAACTAACCTAACCAAACGTAGCCAAGGTGTGATTCTTTTGTTGTGTCACCTGCGTCACCTGTGTGAGAGTCCATGCTGAGAGCCCACTGCGGAATACTTAAGGTTACCGTTATGGCTCTGAAGAAGTCCCCCACTCAGGGTGAGGCATCTTAAGAAACCATCCTATGTGATGGATTATGAGAGATAACACCTTGCTTTTGCTTCCACTATGTAGCTCTCAAGATATTTACAAGTAGCGCGTTATTAGGAGTACAACCCATAGACTAGGCTACGGTCACTCCCTCTACGCCAGGGATCTCCAAACTTTTCACTACGACAGCCACGTCGTATATTTTTAAACATTTTCGCGGCCAAAGAAAAAAATCAGTCTTATAAATAAATATAAGTAAATGAATAAGATTTAAATAAGTTTTATTTGGACCCCTTTCTGTGATAAGCATAATATTATTCAGAACAAATGAGAAATGTAACAATTACAAAGAAACAATATCTTGCTTACACTGAGAAATGATAAAATGTCAAACATAAGCCAATGTTCTGACAGTATAATCAATTACTGAACTGCAGATGAGAAAAGCTGACACAAGATTAATTTGCACAAAATTAATGGAAATGATAGAACTGGTTTTTGTAATTTCAAAATATTGCTGAACTGATGTTTCAGACTCGAGAAGCCAATTATTAGAATGAGCTTCAAATATTCATCAGATATATTTGTGCAATATTTGGACATGGCATGCTTCATTTTTGAAAAAGTTTGTTTACAAAGGTACTGTACCAAAAACTAATACGAATCCACAAGCAAATCGTTTCAAATTTGGAAACTGCTCAGGTTGTAAAGATTTATAAAAATTTCCTTCTTTATACTTTTGTTTCAGCATGTCATCTGACTGGAGAGTAATAATTTCCATCTGAAACTGACTTGCGAGTGTTTCAGCACTGCAGTCAAATGGAGTTTGAAACACCTTTATTTCATGTTTTTGTTTTTCAAGCCATTAATGATTTCTATTGCAAATGGAGAAAGAAATTCTGCTTCACATTCTTCATGAAAATTTTCACAACCTGAGTAAGAACCAAGTGAGAAACTTTCACTTGTCCTTCAACAGCATCAGTTTTGCCCTGAATGCCTTGACATGCATGAATACATCACGAATCAAATTTGTTTCATCTTGCAACTTCAGATTCAACTGATTCATATGGCTTGTCACGTCTCCAAAAAAAATTCAATATCCAAAGTTGCTTGTAAAGGCAAAGCAATTGATCAACAAACAGAGATAATAGAGGGCAACGAGTGACTAGCTCCCTTAAGGTTTACTATACAAATAGTAGGAGTCTAAGAAATAAGATAGATGAGCTAAGATTACTTGCAAGTGCAGGTAATATAGATATTATTGCTATAACAGAGACCTGGTTCAACCTGAAAGATAGAGAAATGCCTTCCGAGTGCAACATTCAGGGTTACAAACTATTCCACACTGATAGGGTCAACAAGAAGGGTGGTGGAGTGGCGATGTATGTCAGAGATAATTTAAATTGTTGTGTTAGACAAGATATAAGATTAGAAACATCGGACACAGAATCTGTTTGGCTACAGTTTCTCGAGGGTCGTGAAAAATTAATTTTGGGTGTGATTTACAGGCCCCAAGTCTGGATAGGGAGTGCAGTAATTTGCTTTGGGACGAAATTCATAAGGCGTCTAGATATGAAAATGTTGCGTTAATGGGAAATTTTAACTTTAGACAAATTGATTGGAACAATGTGACAAGTAATCTTGAGTCTAGTGACTTTCTTGATACGGTTCAGGATTGTTTTTTAAAACAGTTTGTGACAGAACCAACTAGAGGTAGCAACTTGCTTGATTTGGTTCTTGCTAACAAAGAATCACTAATTAATAATCTTGAGGTTAATGAAGAGCTTGGGGAAAGCGATCACAAATCACTTAGTTTTAATATATCATGGAATTACCCAGGTAACTGCAATCAAGTCTCTGTTCCAGACTTTCGTGTAGCCGACTTCATGGGGCTGAGAAATTACCTAGGTGGGGTAAATTGGGATGACCTGACTATGGGTCAGGTAGGTGGTTTTGGTTGCCAATGTGACGTTTTCCTGAGCGTAGTTCTAGCTGCCCAGACAACTTTTGTTCCGAGTAGGGAAATTAGATCTAACAAAAATGATCCTAAATGGATGAACAATAGATTAAAACATCTCATTGGTCGAAAGAGAGGCATATATAGGCGTATCAAAAGAGGGGATGGACACATAAGAAATCAATATTTTCAATTAGAGAGAGAAATAAAAAAAAGGAATAAGAAAAGCAAAAGGGGATTATGAGGCTAAGGTCGCAAGGGATTCGAAGACTAACCCAAAATGGTTCTTTCAGGTATACAGAAGTAAGATTAGGGACAAGATAGGCCCACTTAAGAGTAACTCAGGACAGATCACTGACAGTGATAAGGATATGTGTGAAATTTTCAATACTTACTTCCTCTCTGTTTTTACTCAGGAAGATACTAGCGGAATTCCAGAAATAATAAATTATGTAGAACAGGAAGATAATAGACTATGCTCGATTGGGGTAACTAGTGACATGGTCCTCAGACAAATAGAGAAATTAAAACCTAACAAATCCCCAGGCCCTGATGAACTGTTTGCAAGAGTTTTAAAGGAATGTAAAGAGGAACTTAGCAAACCTTTGGCAAATCTTTTCAATATATCACTACAAACTGGCATAGTGCCAGACAAGTGGAAAAAGGCAAATGTAATACCTATTTACAAGGCAGGTGACAGGTCCTTAGCTTCGAACTATAGACCAATAAGCCTTACCTCCATAGTTGGTAAATTTATGGAGTCAATAATTGCCGAGGCAATTCGTAGCCATCTTGAAAAGCATAAATTGATTAATGAATCTCAACACGGTTTTACAAAGGGGCGTTCCTGTCTTACGAATTTACTAATTTTTTTCACTAAGGTGTTTGAGGAGGTAGATCATGGTAATGAATGTGATATTGTGTATATGGACTTCAGTAAGGCTTTCGATAAAGTTCCACATCAGAGGCTACTGAGGAAACTTAAGGCACACGGAATAGGAGGTGAAATTTTTTCTTGGGTAGAGGCATGGTTGACATTTTAAATAGGCGGCAGAGAGTTTGCATAAATGGAGAGAAATCAGAATGGGGGCACGTCTCAAGCGGTGTTCCATAGGGGTCAGTTTTGGGCCCCCTGTTGTTTACAATTTACATAAACGACATAGATGAGGGAATAAATAGCAACATAAGTAAATTTGCTGATGACACCAAAATAGGCCGTCCAATTCATTCAAATGAGGACATTAGAGCACTCGAGGATGATTTGAATAGACTGATGCAGTGATCGGAGAAGTGGCAGATGCTGTTTAATGTAAACAAATGCAAAGTTCTAAATGTTGGGCAGGACAATAACCATGCCACATATAAACTGAATAATGTAGATCTTATTACTTGTGATTGCGAGAAGGATTTAGGAGTTCTGGTTAGTAGTAATCTGAAGCCAAGACAACAGTGCATAAGTGTTCGCAATAAAGCTAACAGAATCCTTGGCTTCATATCAAGAAGTATAAATAATAGAAGTCCTCAGGTTGTTCTTCAATTCTATATATCTTTGGTTAGGCCTCATTTAGATTATGCTGCACAGTTCTGGTCACCGTATTACAGAATTGATATAAATGCAATGGAAAACATACAGAGGAGGATGACAAAGTTGATCCCATGTATCAGAAATCTTCCCTATGAGGATAGACTGAGGGCCCTGAATCTGCACTCTCTAGAAAGGCGTAGAATTAGGGGGGATATGATTGAGGTGTATAAATGGAAAACAGGAATAAATAAAGGGGATGTAAATAGCGTGCTGAAAATATCCAGCCAAGACAGGACTCGCAGCAATGGTTTCAAGTTGGAAAAGTTCAGATTCAGGAAGGATATAGGAAAGCATTGGTTTGGTAATAAGAGTTGTGGATGAGTTTAACAAACTCCCGAGTACCGTCATAGGGGCTGGGACGTTGTGTAGTTTTAAAAATAGGTTAGATAAATACATGAGTGGGTGTGGGTGGGTGTGAGTTTGGACCTGACTAGCTTGTACTACTAGGTCAGATGCAGTACTAATTCCTTAAGTGGTAGTGACCTGACTACCTTTAGATGGTAGCTCCAGGTGGTCGGCTAGATAATTAGATGAGTGGGTGCGGTTGGGTGAGAGTTGGTCCTGACTAGCTTGTGCTACTAGGTCAGATGCAGTGCTCCTTCCTTAAGTGACTGTAACCTGACCTGGCTGGGTCGGGGCATGTTGTTGTATGTTCGCCGGTACATCCGGCCCGGGTCTTCTCCAAGGTCGGGGCATTGGCTTAAGCCTGTTGGAGACTTGGACCTGCCTCGCATGGGCCAGTAGGCCTGCTACAGTGTTCCTTCTTTCTTATGTTCTTATAGCCAGTCAGCGTTTGAAAGAGTTGTTCAGGTCGAGTCTTCTCTGTGAGAAATGAATCAATTTCGTTTCTGAGCTGAAAGAACCACGACAGAACATTTCCACAACTAAACCATCGAACTGCTGTATAAGAAGGCAACAAACTCACAATCACTTTCAGAAAATCACGAAACTGGCGATGATTAAGCCCGTGAGATGGAATGAAATTATCTACTGAAACAACAGGCTTCAGAACGCAAGACATATCCACATATTGCTTGCTGATGGATAATGCGGTGCAGAAACATGGACTCTTGAGAATCCCACCATCACCACAAGCGCTTGTGATTTGTCCAACCAAACCTTTCTTCACCCCAGACATTCTCTTTCTTCCATTGCAGTTTATTCCGCTCTAGGTTATATTCTAACAGTTTTTTTTTTCAATTCTTTGAAAATGTCTTCTCTGGTTTCTGTGCATTGATGCTAATTCCTGTGTGACATTAAATTCACTGTCGACGACACGGATGAATACTAGTTGTGCTTTGTCACTCATCATTCGATTCATCAAGTGCGGGTGAATAAAACTGGAAATTCCGTGCTCTGTCCGCAATCTGATTAATATTGCTTCCTATATCCTCAATTCCACTAACAACAGATTTGCTTTTCCTGGGCATAACTCTGCCACTACTTCCATCATACACTCTCTCATCTCCATCACTGAATGACTTTCCTCTTTTAGCTAACGCATTAGCTACTTTGGCTCTTTTTTGCATATAAAAAACCTTATTGGGAAGTAACCTGCGTTGCACTGCTTCAATTTTTTTTCCGAACAAAGTGTTGCTGTGAATTGAGAATAACTTGGTTTATATTTGGTCTCATGGTGCCCACGTACATTGTACTTCTTCAACACTACAACAGTCTCGTGGCATCTGACGCACGAGGCTTTATTACCTGCTTGTACACACAAGTACTTTACGCCTCACTCTTCACTGAACAAGCGGCACTCAATCTGCACTCTTCTTGTTTCCTTCCATAATTTAAGGGTTTATCCGAAAACTGAAAAGATTAGAACTAAAATTTGAACAAATTTTGACATATAAATTGTTACAAGCAACAAAATGTTCAACTTTAAGTGACTGAAAATGAGGGTTTATTAGTTTTACTATTTATAAATATTTCAAGTTGCTGAGGTCCGCATAAAATTTTGTGGCGGGCCACAAGTGGCCCGTGGGCCGCAGTTTGGAGACCCATGCTGTACGGTCAGCCTTGGACACAAGAGCCAAGGTTCGTGACTTGACAATGATCCAGGAATGATACAAACGTTGTATAAAGCTTCCTCTCAAAATTGCGGGTTATTGTTGCAGCCACAGTACTGCCACTGTCATTCTTCTACCAGCACACTGTGGATGTACTCAATATGTGCTGAATTTAAATCAATGTTGGTGTTGATGTTTCTGAAACATCTCCATGCTGAATCAATCAATGTTGGTGTGTTTGTGTTGATGTTTCTGAAACATCTCCACGCTGAAGCAATCAATGTTGGTGTGTTTGTGGATGTTTCTGAAACATCTCCACGCTGAAGCAATCAATGTTGGTGTGTTTGTGATGTTTCTGAAACATCTCCACGCTGAAAGCAATCAATGTTGGTGTTGATGTTTCTGAAACATCTCCACGCTGAAGCAATCAATGTTGGTGTTGATGTTTCTGAAACATCTCCACGCTGAAGCAATCAATGTTGGTGTGTTTGTGTTGATGTTTCTGAAACATCTCCACGCTGAAACAATCAATGTTGGTGTGTTTGCGTTGTTGTTGTTGTTGGAACAATCCAGTTTGTCTACACATGACTCACAAGTGATGCTGTGTTTTTGCTTCAGAGATTACTGGCGCCACTGGAACCTCCAACCCACTACCACACCCACCACCCACACTCCCTCCCCATCAACCACCCTCACTCCTACACCCCTGCTCACCCATCACCCTAAATGACCTCTTCTACAAGCCCATCTGCCTTCCAGAAGCCAAGATAAATCGGTGAATACTGGGTACAAAAAAGTTTGTATTTCTCAGTGTATACACCTTGACAGTTTAATTTACTTATTTTTTAAAGTATTCTTGGTCATAATGGTACAGGTACAGTATCTACTACTAAAATACAGTTACTACTCGAACCCATTAAACTCAGGTTTCCTGCCATCACTCACCTGAGTCATCACAAAAGTGATACAATACCTTCACCACCCTTAATACCCTGAATTTAGGACAACAACCCCCCCGGACAAAAGTCCCATAGAAATAATCCCCCTAAGGTAACCCGACCTAATCCATCCCAGCCAAACCTAACCTAACGTTACCTAACGAGGGGACGTTGGTCCTAATCTGCACTTTAACTGTGGCCTTTTGATTGAAAGGTTTTGTGTCTTGATCCCCCAACAGCGAAGCCTCACCCCACACCACTTGCCAGACCCCAACACAAGACCCCCTCCCTCCCTCCCTTGACGAGTGCAGGTTGCTTCACCTCGGCACTCAGGAACCTGACCCACCCACCCACACAGGAACCCACCAACACAAGCACCCACCCACACAGGAACCCACCAACACAAGCACTCACCCACACAGGAACCCACCAACACAAGCACCCACCCACACAGGAACCCACCAACACAGGCACCCACCCACACAGGAACCCCCCCCAACACCCTCTCTGGCTTAGCAGCAGATTAATTTAGTCATGGAGAAGCCCTAAATCCGTAAGAGTGAAACAATGCCTGGGGAAGGTAGCTATAGTTGATCCAAGGATAGAGTAGGTAATTCCTGGGATGAAGAGTCCTTCAAGAGTATAGACGGGGTCCTCCTGAAGGCTGGAGCACCAGTACATTCCTACACGAGGCTGTAGAGTTTTATTAATAAAGATTGGATATATGAGCAGTGTGCTGCTACAATATTCTATGATAGTGGAAATAACAGCTAGATATAAACAAACAACATGGGAGACAACCTTATGACGACGTTTCGGTCCGCACCATTTACACGTCACACGTGTCACAGTGTGACAATGTAAATGATCCAAGTGGGATGGAAACATCGTCATAAGGTTGTCTCTGCTATGTGCGAGTTATTAGTGTATTGTTCCAGCCAAGGTATTGTGACTTTTTGTTCTTTAACGGCTAGCTAACTTGCCTTGTGATATTGTACCACACAGGATGGGTCACATACATGGTGAGGTGTCACCTCAGCTGAGACACTTCAGTAAGGTGATGAGCATATCGTCCACTGAGACAGTGGTGTCTAACCCTCTGCATAAGTGGACAACATTAGATGGTCAAGTGCATGATGAAGGTGACACCTTGAAACACTTAATTAACGTAGTAACAAACATTAACCACATGTTAAAAACAATAATAATTATTGCCTTCATAAGCTAAAAAAAAAATCATAATTCGTGAACGTCTACCAGAATTAGTATATACTAATTCTTCCAGTCATTATATTATACAGTAGCTTCGTAGGGTTTCATTCCAGCCTCCCTTGTAGATGGTGAGATGGATGAGGTAGTGGATGGGTACGGTGAAGAGAAGAGGACACACTGGTGAGGGTGGGTCAGGAGGCTGAGACACTACTCTCGTGAGGGGAGAATGAGGTGATAGATGGAGTGGTGTTAGTAGTGACGGATGAGGGTGGTTGTGATAGCGATGGTTGTGAGTGATGGTTGTGGTGTTGGCACCACCTCGCCAACAAGTCTTCTTGATAATGAACACAAAACAATATCCAAACCTCAATTATATTATTTTATACTAAATATCCTGAGGTTAAAATTGTAAATAAGAGTACACGAGACAACACTGACATCAGTGTGAGACTGTAAGACAACACAACGATCAGTGTGAGACTGTAAGACAACACTGTGATCAGTGTGAGACTGTAAGACAACACTGACATCAGTGTGAGACTGTAAGACAACATAACGATCAGTGTGAGACTGTAAGACAACACTGTGATCAGTGTGAGACTGTAAGACAACACTGTGATCAGTGTGTGACTTTAAGACAACACTGTGATCAGTGTGAGACTGTAAGACAACACTGATCAGTGTGTGACTGTAAGACAACACTGTGATCAGTGTGTGACTTTAAGACAACACTGTGATCAGTGTGAGACTGTAAGACAACACTGTGATCAGTGTGAGACTGTAAGACAACACTGATCAGTGTGTGACTGTAAGACAACACTGTGATCAGTGTGAGACTGTAAGACAACACTGTTATCAGTGTGAGACTGTAAGACAACACTGTGATCAGTGTGAGACTGTAAGACAACACTGTGATCAGTGTGAGACTGTAAGACAACACGTGATCAGTGTGAGACTGTAAGACAACACTGGATCAGTGTGAGACTGTAAGACAACACTGTGATCAGTGTGAGACTGTAAGACAACACTGTGATCAGTGTGAGACTGTAAGACAACACTGTGATCAGTGTGTGACTGTAAGACAACACTGTGATCAGTGTGAGACTGTAAGACAACACTGTGATCAGTGTGTGACTGTAAGACAACACTGTGATCAGTGTGAGACTGTAAGACAACACTGTGATCAGTGTGAGACTGTAAGACAACACTGTGATCAGTGTGTGACTGTAAGACAACACTGTGATCAGTGTGGACTGTAAGACAACACTGTGATCAGGTGGACTGTAAGACAACACTGTGATCAGGTGTGACTGTAAGACAACACTGTGATCAGTGTGAGACTTAAGACAACACTGTGATCAGTGTGTGACTGTAAGACAACACTGTGATCAGTGTGAGACTGTAGACAACACTGTGATCAGTGTGTGACTGTAAGACAACACTGTGATCAGTGTGACTGTAAGACAACACTGGATCAGTGTGAGACTGAAGACAACACTGATCAGTGTGTGACTAAGACAACACTGTGATCAGTGTGTGACTGTAAGACAACACTGTGATCAGTGTGTGACTGTAAGACAACACTGTGATTCAGTGTGTGACTGTAAGACAACACAACGATCAGTGTGTGACTAAGACAAAACTGTGATCAGTGTGAAGCAGTAAGACAACACTGTGATCAGTGTGAGACTGTAAGACAACACTGTGATCAGTGTGTGACTGTAAGACAACACTGTGATCAGTGTGAGACTGTAAGACAACACTGTGATCAGGTGAGATTAAGACAACACTGTCGTGTGACTGTAAGACAACACTGTGATCAGTGTGAGACTGTAAGACAACACTGTGATCAGTGTGAGACTGTAAGACAACACTGTGATCAGTGTGAGATTAAGACAACACTGTGATCAGTGTGAGACTGTAAGACAACACTGTGATCAGTGTGAGACTGTAAGACAACACTGAGATCAGTGTGAGACTGTAAGACAACACTGTGATCAGTGTGAGACTGTAAGACAACACTGTGATCAGTGTGAGACTGTAAGACAACACTGTGATCAGTGTGAGACTGTAAGACAACACTGAGATCAGTGTGAGACTGTAAGACAACACTGTGATCAGTGTGAGACTGTAAGACAACACTGTGATCAGTGTGAGACTGTAAGACAACACTGTGATCAGTGTGATGTAAGACAACACTGTGATCAGTGTGAGACTGTAAGACAACACTGTGATCAGTGTGTGACTGTAAGACAACACTGTGATCAGTGTGAGACTGTAAGACAACACTGTGATCAGTGTGTGACTGTAAGACAACACTGTGATCAGTGTGTGACTGTAAGACAACACTGTGATCAGTGTGTGACTGTAAGACAACACTGTGATCAGTGTGTGACTGTAAGACAACACTGTGATCAGTGTGACTGTGCCAACACTGTGATCAGTGTGAGACTGTAAGACAACACGTGATCAGTGTGACTTAAGACAACACTGATCAGTGTGTGACTGTAAGACAACACTGTGATCAGTGTGAGACTGTAAGACAACACAACGATCAGTGTGAGACTGTAAGACAACACTGTGATCAGTGTGTGACTGTAAGACAACACTGTGATCAGTGTGAGACTGTAAGACAACACTGTGATCAGTGTGAGACTGTAAGACAACACTGTGATCAGTGTGAGACTGTAAGACAACACTGTGATCAGTGTGTGACTGTAAGACAACACTGTGATCAGTGTGAGACTGTAAGACAACACAAGCCATTGGGAGATGAGAGTATTATGAACACCAGTATGAGAGTAATGTTAACAACACCAGTATGAGAGTAATGTTAACAACACCAGTATGAGAGTAATGTTAACAACACCAGTATGAGAGTAATGTTAACACCACCAGTATGAGAGTAATGTTAACAACACCAGTATGAGAGTAATGTTAACACCACCAGTATGAGAGTAATGTTAACAACACCAGTAAGAGAGTAATGTTAACAACACAAGTATGAGAGTAATGTTAACAAGACCAGTATGAGAGTAATGTTAACAACACCAGTATGAGAGTAATGTTAACAACACCAGTATGAGAGTAATGTTAACACCACCAGTATGAGAGTAATGTTAACAACACCAGTATGAGAGTAATGTTAACAACACCAGTATGAGAGTAATGTTAACAACACCAGTATGAGAGTAATGTTAACACCACCAGTATGAGAGTAATGTTAACAACACCAGTATGAGAGTAATGTTAACAACACCAGTATGAGATAATGTTAACAACACCAGTATGAGAGTAATGTTAACAACACCAGTATGAGAGTAATGTTAACAACACCAGTATGAGAGTAATGTTAACAACACCAGTATGAGAGTAATGTTAACAACACCAGTATGAGAGTAATGTTAACAACACCAGTATGAGAGTAATGTTAACAACACCAGTATGAGAGTAATGTTAACAACACCAGTATGAGAGTAATGTTAACACCACCAGTATGAGAGTAATGTTAACAACACTAGTATGAGAGTAATGTTAACAACACCAGTATGAGAGTAATGTTAACAACACCAGTATGAGAGTAATGTTAACAACACCAGTATGAGAGTAATGTTAACAACACCAGTATGAGAGTAATGTTAACAACACCAGTATGAGAGTAATGTTAACAACACCAGTATGAGAGTAATGTTAACAACACCAGTATGAGAGTAATGTTAACACCACCAGTATGAGAGTAATGTTATCACCACCAGTATGAGAGTAATGTTAACAACACCAGTATGAGAGTAATGTTAACAACACCAGTATGAGAGTAATGTTAACAACACTAGTAGAATATCCTGGGAGTTATGAAGAAAGGTAAAGTCTCCGGGAAACCATGATAAGTGAGGAGTGTCAGGTCAACACACTCAACTCTTACTTTAACCATGACTGGTGAGAAGTGTCAGGTCAACACACTCAACTCTTACTTTAACCATGACAAGTGAGGAGTGTCAGGTCAACACACTCAACTCTTACTTTAACCATGACAAGTGAGGAGTGTCAGGTCAACACACTCAACTCTTACTTTAACCATGACTGGTGAGAAGTGTCAGGTCAACACACTCAACTCTTACTTTAACCATGACTGGTGAGAAGTGTCAGGTAAACACACTCAACTCTTACTTTAACCATGACAAGTGAGGAGTGTCAGGTCAACACACTCAACTCTTACTTTAACCATGACTGGTGAGAAGTGTCAGGTAAACACACTCAACTCTTACTTTAACTATGACTGGTGAGGAGTGTCAGGTCAACACACTCAACTCTTACTTTAACCATGACTGGTGAGGAGTGTCAGGTAAACACACTCAACTCTTACTTTAACCATGACTGGTGAGGAGTGTCAAGTCAACACACTCAACTCTTACTTTAAGCATGACTGGTGAGGAGTGTCAGGTAAACACACTCAACTCTTACTTTAACCATGACTGGTGAGGAGTGTCAGGTGAACACACTCAACTCTTACTTTAACCATGACTGGTGAGAAGTGTCAGGTAAACACACTCAACTCTTACTTTAATCATGACTGGTGAGGAGTGTCAGGTAAACACACTCAACTCTTACTTTAACCATGACAAGTGTCACATAGATCAGTGTTGCTACACATTAAATATGATGCTTCTAAATTTGTATATAACAAAAGCAAAAACCTCCCTTGACTAAGGAGCAGACCACCGGAAATAGTGATTTTTATAATGACGAATAAATTAACAAATCTTAATGTCTGTTAATGGTGGCAGGAATCACTGACCCAGCTACCTGGTCACAGACCAAGCTTCAGAAACTGAAATATTTCAGTAATAAAAACTAATACAGAGGAAGTAATGAAGATAAGTGTATGCTAAATGCAAGTCCAAGTTTGCAATAGTTACTTGCTCCCTCCCATGTTCATAACACAAAAGGTAAGACCTGCAATCCTGCCAGAGTGCAAAACATGTAGTAGACTTCCACCGACACTCATAAGACCTCCCTGCTTGACTGTTGACCTCCCACCCAAAGATATTTGTTTTCTAATAATATTAAGAATGTATGTGGTGCGAGCAAAAAGATATGACCAAAACCTCAGCATCAATGAGAACGAAATGACCCAACATCAATGAGAACGAGATGACCCAGCATCAGAGAACGAGATGACCCAGCATCAGTGAGATGACCCAGCATCAGTGAGATGACCCAGCATCAGTGAGAACGAGATGACCCAGCATCAGTGAGATGATCCAGCATCAATGAGAACGAGATGACCCAGCATCAATGAGAACGAAATGACCCAGCATCAATGAGAACGAGATGACCCAGCATCAGTGAGAACGAGATGACCCAGCATCAGTGAGAACAAGATGACCCAGCATCAGAGAACTAGATGACCTAGCATCAGTGAGATGACCCAGCATCAATGAGAACGAAATGACCCAGCATCAATGAGAACGAGATGACCCAGCATCAATGAGAACGAGATGACCCAGCATCAGTTAGAACGAGATGACCCAGCATCAGTGAGAACGAGATGACCCAGCATCAGTGAGAACAAGATGATCCAGCATCAGAGAACTAGATGACCCAGCATCAGTGAGATGACCCAGCATCAATGAGAACGAAATTACCCAGCATCAATGAGAACGAGATGACCCAGCATCAGTTAGAACGAGATGACCCAGCATCAATGAGAACGAGATGAACAGCATCAATGAGAACGAGATGACCCAGCAACAGTTAGAACGAGATGACCCAGCATCAATGAGAACGAAATGACCTAGCATCAATGAGAACGAGATGACCCAGCATCAATGAGAACGAGATGACCCAGCATCAATGAGAACGAGATGACCCAGCATCAGTGAGAACGAGATGACCCAGCATCAGTGAGAACGAGATGACCCAGCATCAATGAGAACGAGATGACCCAGCATCAGTGAGAACGAGATGACCCAGCATCAGTTAGAACGAGATGACCCAGCATCAGTGAGAACGAGATGACCCAGCATCAGTGAGAACAAGATGATCCAGCATCAGAGAACTAGATGACCCAGCATCAGTGAGATGACCCAGCATCAATGAGAACGAAATTACCCAGCATCAATGAGAACGAGATGACCCAGCATCAGTTAGAACGAGATGACCCAGCATCAATGAGAACGAGATGAACAGCATCAATGAGAACGAGATGACCCAGCATCAGTTAGAACGAGATGACCCAGCATCAATGAGAACGAAATGACCTAGCATCAATGAGAACGAGATGACCCAGCATCAATGAGAACGAGATGACCCAGCATCAGTGAGAACGAGATGACCCAGCATCAGTGAGAACGAGATGACCCAGCATCAATGAGAACGAGATGACCCAGCATCAGTGAGAACGAGATGACCCAGCATCAATGAGAACGAGATGACCCAGCATCAATGAGAACTAGATGACCCAGCATCAATGAGAACGAGATAACCCAGCATCAATGAGAACGAGATGACCCAGCATCAGTGAGAACGAGATGACCCAGCATCAATGAGAACGAGATGACCCAGCATCAGTGAGAACGAGATGACCCAGCATCAGTGAGAACGAGATGACCCAGCATCAGTGAGAACGAGATGACCCAGCATCAGTGAGAACGAGATGACCCAGCATCAATGAGAACGAGATGACCCAGCATCAGTGAGAACGAGATGACCCAGCATCAATGAGAACGAGATGACCCAGCATCAATGAGAACGAGATGATCCAGCATCAATGAGAACGAGATGATCCAGCATCAATGAGAACGAGATGATTCAGCATCAATGAGAACGAGATGACCCAGCATCAGTGAGAATGAGAAGACTCAGAATCAGGCTCCCTCCCCAGGTTACCTCTTCCCCCCCCCCCACACACACAAACACTCGTCAGGGTGGTTGTCAGCAGAGTAACTGATAATAGCAAGAACCAAAAACAAAAACAAAAACTCTTGAAATACATTAGAGGGAGCGCCAAACAAGTTTGGGGACGCCTTTTCCAAATGTGGTCTGAGAACACCATGTGTGGAAGAACAGGCTAAGTGAACAAGGTACCATGAAGGGGCAACACTTGGCAGCTGTACACACACACACATACACTATACATCAATGGCAGAATATACCACCAAGTATGTCAAGACAATATAATAAACGCATAAACGGCATTCTACTGAGAATCTTCGTCCACCAGGAAATTTATCAACTGAAGAGTTGTTAAAAACCTCGGTGGACAAACATCTTGTTAATGTCATAAAGAATACTTTCCTACCTAAAATAAGGAGTCATGTCGACTCTCAGAGTATATATACCTGTCGCTGATATGTATATATATATATATATATATATATATTTTACCAAGGCAGGGTGGCCCGAAAAAAAAAAACTTTCATCATTATTTACTCCATCACTGTCTTGCCAGAGGCATGCTTACACTACAGTTATAAAACTGCAACATTTAACATCTCTCCTTCAGAGTGCCGGCACTGTACTTCCCATCTCCAGGACTCTAAGTCCAGCCTGCCGGTTTCCCATATATATATATATATATATATATATATATATATATATATATATATATATATATATATATATATATATATATATATATATATATATATGCAAGACAACCACTATGAAAAAATAGAATAATTCCAAGCGCTTTCGTGACTACTCACATTATCAAGGAAAACATTCAGCGTAGAATGAATAAATTAATACATAGCATTAGAAATCTTCCTTACGAAGAAAGATTGAAGACCCTTAAATTACATTCACTTGTAAGACGTAGAATGAGGGAGACATGATCGAGGTATACAAGTGGAAAATGGGTATTAACATTAGTGGAAGTAAATTTTTTAATTAATTCATCTTTGCCCTTCAATATTGAAGGGCAAAGATGAATTAATTAAAAAAATTACCCTTCAATATTGAAGGGCAAAGATGAATTAATTAAAAAATTTACTTCCACTAATCCATCTTTACCTTATATGTATGGATTAATTAAAACACACAAACCTGGTAATCCTGTTAGACCAATTATTAGCTCCATAGGTTCAGTTTCTTATAAACTTTCTAAATGGCTTGTTGATATTTTGAGCCCAATTGTTGGAAAAATTTATAATTTTAATGTTAAAAACAACTTAGATTTAGTTGATAAATTAAGCACCTTGACTGATTTAAATGATTTCAATATGGTTAGTTTTGATGTTACCTCCTTGTTTACAAAAGTTCCAGTTGATGATTTACTAAAGTTCTTATCTGAAGAACTGGTTAATTACGATTTACCATTGCCAGTTCCTACTATCATTAAACTTATTAAACTTTGTATTGTTGATGCAAAATTTGTATTTAATGATGAGTTTTACACTCAAAAGTTTGGTATGGCAATGGGAAAACCTCTTTCACCTGTTCTTAGTAATTTATATATGGAATTTTTCGAAACAAGATTGCTTAACACAATCCTTCCCAATAGAGCTAAGTGGTATAGATATGTTGATGACATTTTGTGCCTTATGCCTAAGAATGTAGACATAAACCATTTCCTTGTTAAATTAAATAGCTTAGCTCATTCTATAAATTTTACTGTTGAATTTGAAGTAAATAACTCATTGCCCTTCCTAGATGTTTTTATTATTAAGGATAACATTGATTTTAAATTTAAAATTTACAGAAAACCTACAAATAATTGTTCCTATGTACACTATTACTCTTCACATCAAGATAGAGTTAAAGTGTCGGTTTCTCTTCTATGTTTTTGAGAGCTTTACGTATTTGTAGTCCAGAGTTCATAGATGAAGAAATCTCTAAAATTTATGAAATAGCTAATGATTTAAAATACCCAAGTAACATAATTGATAAATCTTTTAAAATAGCTAGAAATACTTTTTACAATCCAAAAAGGGACAACCAACCTTATTCAACCAAAAATATGTTGGTTCTCCCTTACCATGAAAACTTGGTTGATATGCCTTCTTTTCTTAAGAATTTTAATATCAAAGTTGTATTTAAAAATCTTGATACAGTAAAAAGACTTTTGATAAAAAATTCCCCCCAAAATGCTGACGGATGTGTCTATAAGATTCCCTGTAGGCAAATTACTAGAGTCAATTATAGCTGATATTATTAGAAGCCATCTAGATAACCATAATTTGATTAATGATACCCAGCATTCATTCACGAGGAGCCGTTCCTGCCTATCTAATTTATTAACCTTCTTCAGTAAAGCTTTTGAGTCTGTTGATCACGATAAAGAATTCGATATTGTTTATTTAGACTTTAGTAAGGCTTTTGATAGAGTACCACACCAGAGACTGTTAAAGAAAGTGGCAGCTCATGGCATTGGGGGAAAAGTGCTGTCATGGATCGAGTCATGGCTCACCAATAGGAAGCAGAGATGTGCATAAATGGGGTTAAATCCGAATGGGGACTTGTAACAAGTGGTGTTCCACAGGGATCAGTCTTAGGCCCATTGTTATTTATAATATATATCAATGACCTTGATGAGGGAATTACTAGTGATATGAGCAAATTCGCCGACGACACGAAGATAGGTAGGATAATTGATTCAAACATAGATGTCATAGAACTTCAGGAAGATTTAGACAAACTTAATTCGTGGTCAGAAAAGTGGCAGATGCAGTTCACTGTAGATAAATGCAAGGTTCTGAAGCTCGGGAGTGTCCATAACCCAAGCACTTATAAGTTAAATAACGTAGAACTTAGCCATACAGATTGCGAGAAGGACTTGGGGTGATGGTAAACGCAACCTTAAACCAAGACAGCAATGCCTAAGCGTACGTAATAAGCAAATAGATTACTGGGATTTATATCAAGAAGTGTTAGCAACAGAAGTCCAGAGGTTATATTACAGCTTTATACATCATTAGTAAGGCCTCACCTAGATTACGCAGCTCAGTTCTGGTCTCCATATTACAGAATGGACATAAATTCGTTAGAAAACATTCAGCGTAGAATGACTAAATTAATACATAGCATTAGAAATCTTCCTTACGAAGAAAGATTGAAGACCCTAAAATTACATTCACTTGTAAGACGTAGAATGAGGGAGACATGATCGAGGTATACAAGTGGAAAATGGGTATTAACAAAGGGGATATAAATAAGGTCTTGAGGATATCTCTCCAAGAGAGAACCCAATAATGGATTCAAGTTAGATAAGTTTAGATTTAGAACGGATATAGGAAAGTATTGGTTTGGAAATAGGGTAGTTGATGAGTGGAACAGTCTGCCTAGTAGGGTTATTGAAGCTAGGACCTTGGGTAGTTTCAAATTTAGGTTGGATAAATTCATGAGTGAGAGGGGTTGGATTTGAGTGGGACTCGCACATGAGTGGGTAGAATTGTCAAAGCTTATTTCTTGGGTAGCATTGAAAATTGGGTTGAGCAAATATTCTGTTAGTGGGACGGATTGTGATGGACCTGCCTAGTATGGGCCAACAGGCCTGCTGCAGTGTTCTCCTTTCTTATGTTCTTATGTTCTTATTATGGTCAAACTGGTAAAAGTCTTGAACTAAGATTAAAACAACATAAATATAGCATTAGAACTGGACAAGATTCTAATGCTCTATTTATTCATGGGGAAGATTTTAACCATCCAATTGATTTTCAAAATGCTGAGAAGGTTGTATCAAGCAAGTCCATGGTTGAGAGGAATATAATAGAATCATGTTTCATTAAAAGCAGTTTTGAAAATAATATGAATATTTATTTTGGTTTATATAAATTGGATTCATTTATAATTAATAAAATTTGGGAAGAATTTAATGATAAATTGGACTAATCTTAATTCTTGGGAAGAGTTTCTGGTCCTTTCTTATGTTCCTCTTCACAGAGTCGTGCGTTGTTACCTACTGTGAGTGTTGTCTTTGTTAGTGTGATGTGACTGTGAGGTGTATTCTGCTTCTTTATAAGCCTTCTTCTCACGTTTCCTTTTATAGTTCCTTGATAATGTGAGTAGTCACGAAAGCGCTTGGAATTCTTCTTTTTTTTCATAGTGGTTGTCTTGCATATTTTGATATCACCTGTTTACTGTGATCTTTTTCATATATATATATATATATATATATATATATATATATATATATATATATATATATATATATATGTCGTGCCGATTAGGTAAAACTGGTCAATTAGCAAGAACTCATCTAAAATTAAATCCTTTCTAAAATTTTCTTTATACGTTTAAAGATATATTTTTTTCATTTATGTTAATGGAGAATTTATAATTTTGTACCAAGAGAAACTTTCAAAAACCTACCTAACCTTATTACAACAAGCGCAATTTAATTTAGCCTAACCCAACTAAATATATTTTAGATACGTTAACATTAATTTAATAATAAACAAACACAATGAAATATTTTTTTCGTTATGTTCAGAATGATTTTGGCGAAATTATTGCATACACAAATTTTCACTTGTCTTATATGGCAAGGTGAGCGTTGCTATTTAAGCCAAAATCGCAAGTTTTACCTAATCGGACGACATATATATATATATATATATATATATATATATATATATATATATATATATATATTTTTTTTATTAACACATCGGCCGATTCCCACCAAGGCAGGGTGGCCCGAAAAAGAAAAACTTTCATCATCATTCACTCCATCACTGTCTTGCCAGAAGGGTGCTTTACACTACAGTTATAAAACTGCAACATTAACACCCCTCCTTCAGAGTGCCGGCACTGTACTTCCCATCTCCAGAACTCAAGTCCGGCCTGCCGGTTTCCTGAATCCCTTCATAAATGTTACTTTGCTCACACTCCAACAGCACGTCAAGTATTAAAAACCATATGCCTCCATTCACTCCTATCAAATACGCTCACACATGCTTGCTGGAAGTCCAAGCCCCTCGCACACAAAACTTCCTTTACCCTCCCTCCAACCTTTCCTAGGCCGACCCTACCCCGCCTTCCCTCCACTACAGATTTATACCTCGAAGTCACTCTGTCTCGTTCCATTCTCTCTACATGTCCAAACCACCTCAACAACCCTCCTCAGCTCTCTGGACAATCGTTTTGGTAATCCGCACCTCCTCCTAATTTCCAAACCCGAATTCTCTGCATTATATTCACACCACATTGACCTCAGACATGACATCTCCACTGCCTCCAGCCTTCTCCTCGTTGCAACATTCATCACCCATGCTTCACACCCATATAAGAGCGTTGGTATAACTATACTCTCATACATTCCCCTTTACTTCCATGGACAAGGTTCTTTGTCTCCACAGACTCCGAAGTGCTCCACTCACCCTTTTCCCCTCATCAATTCTATGATTCACCTCATCCTTCATAGACCCATCCGCCGACATGTCCACTCCCAAATATCTGAATACATTCACCTCCTCCATACTCTCTCCCTCCAATCTGATATCCAATCTTTCGTCACCTATTCTTTTTGTTATCCTCATCACCTTACTCTTTCCTATATTCACTTTCATTTTTCTTCTTTTACACACCCTACCAAATTCATCCACCAACCTCTGCAGCTTCTCTTCAGAATCTCCCAAAAGCACATGTCATCAGCAAAAAGCAACTGTGACAACTCCCACTTTGTATTGCTTCTTTATCTTTTAGCCCAACACCTCTTGCTAAGACCCTCGATTCACTTCTCTTACAACCCCATCTATAAATATATTGAACAACCACGGTGACATCACACATCCTTGTCTAAGGCCCACTTTTACTGGGAAATAGTCCCCTTCCCTCCTACACACTCTAACCTGAGCCTCACTATCCTCATAAAAACTCTTCACTGCTTTCAGTAACCTTCCTCCTATTCCATACACCTGCAACATCTGCCACATTGCCCCCTATCTACCCTATCATACGCCTTTTCCAAATCCATAAATCTCAAAAAACATCTTTACCCTTATCCAAATACTGTTCACCTATATGTTTCACTGTAAACACTTGGTCTACACACCCCTACCTTTCCTAAAGCCCCTTGTTCATCTGCTATCCTGCTTTCTGTTTTACTCTTAATTCTTTCTAATAACTCTACCATACACTTTACCAGGTACACTCAACAGACTTATTCCCCTATAATTTTTGCACTCTCTTTTGTCCCCTTTGCCTTTATACAAAGGAACAATACACGCTCTCTGCCAACCTAGGTACCTTACCCTCTTCCATACATTTATTAAATAATAGCACAACCACTCCAAAATTATATCCCCACCTGCTTTTAACATTTCTATCTTTATCCCATCAATCCCAGCTGCCTTACCCCTTCATTCTACCCACTGCCTCACGAACTTCCCCCTACCCCACAACTGGCTCTTCCACACTCCTACAAGATGTTATTCCTCCTTGCCCACACGAAATCACAGCTTCCTGTCTTCATCAACATTTAACAAATCCTCAAAATATTCTCTCCATCTTCCCGATACCTCTAACTCTCCATTTAATAACTCTCCTCTCCTATTTTTAACTGTCAAATCCATTTGTTCTCTAGGCTTCCTCAACTTATTAATCTCATTCCAAAACTTTTTCTTATTTTCAACAAAATTTGCTGATAACATCTCACCCACTCTCTCATCTGCTCTCTTTTACATTGCTTCACCACTCTTTTAACTTCTCTTTTCTCTCCATATACTCTTCCCTCCTTGCATCACTTCTACTTTGTAAAAACCTCTCATATGCTAACTTTTCTCCTTCTACTCTCTTTACATCATCATTCCACCAATCGCTCCTCTTCCCTCCCGCACCCACTCGCCTGTAACCACAAACTTCTGCTGAACACTCTAACAGTACATTTTTAAATCTACCCCATACATTTTCGACCCCATTGCCTACACTCTCACTGCCCATCTATCCTCCAATAGTTGTTTATATCTTACCCTAACTGCCTCCTCTTTTAGTTTATAAACCTTCACCTCTCTTTACTTACTGATTCTATTTTCCTTGTATCCCATCTACCTTTTACTCCCACTGTAGCTATAACTAAAAAGTGATCTGATATATCTGTAGCCCCTCTATAAACATGTACATCCTGAAGTCTACTCAACAGTCTTTTATCTACCAATACATAGTCCAACAAACTACTGTCATTACGCCCTACATCATATCTTATATACTTATTTATCCTCTTTTTCTTAAAATATGTATTACCTATAACTAAACCCTTTCTATACAAAGTTCAAAGGGCTCCCATTATCATTTACACCTGGCACCCCAAACTTACCTACTACACCCTCTCTGCATGTTTCTCCCACTTTAGCATTTAGGTCCCTACCACAATTACTCTCTCATTTGGTTCAAAAGTTCCTATACATTCGCTTAACATCTCCCAAAATCTCTCTCTCTCCTCTACACTCCTCTCTTCTCCAGGTGCATACACGCTTATTATGACCCACTTTTCGCATCCGACCCTTATTTTAATCCACATAATCCTTGAATTTACACATTTATATTCCCTCTTTTCCTTCCATAACTGATCCTTCAACATTATTGCTACCCTTCCTTAGCTCTAACTCTCTCAGATACTCCTGACTTAATCCCATTTATTTCTCCCCACTGAAACTCGCCTACCCCCTTCAGCTTTGTTTCGCTTAGGGCCAGGACATCCAACTTCTTTTCATTCATAACATCGGCAATCATCATATATATATATATATATATATATATATATATATATATATATATATATATATATATATATATATATATATATATATATATATATATAATATATATATATATATATATATATATATATATATATATATATAACACACACACACACACACATATACACAACTCAGTGTATGAACACTTTTGGTGTATACACACCAGTAGTAGTCCCTCACTCAAGGGAGCTAGCTAGCTTCCTTCTTTGGATCGAACCCAATTACCTCCCATTCCCAAAGCGCTGTATGACCTCTGCAGGTTTAGTGCTCTCCCTAAATATAATAATAATAATACACTTAACCGGTTTATATTTCGTATATGTAAGAGAGAGAGAGAGAGAGAGTTTTACATTAATAATTTCAGATAGAGCAAGAGAAGAGAAAGAAGTGTGTCCAGGTGCCGGACATGGATACGTGGCGTCATGTTTCCTCTCCAGCGGCACATTGTTTACGATCAAGCAACACTACGTCAAGTGATTGTGTCACACCAGTTTTAAAGGAATACTCAGGGAGGAAAGGAAGAGAAAATATGGGATGACAGAGAGGTAATACCACCCATCAACATCCATCTCTTCCATTAACTTACAAACAAAACATTATTATGTATTAGTGTTTATCATTACAAAAGTGCTATACAATACCGACAAGTAATGATTTATACATATGTGCAACCATGTGTATCTATTTTTAAAGACGTTTCGCCCACCACCGTTTCTTTTATTGCAATAAAAATCTCTTATTAACCTGAAAAAGCCCCAGGTCGGCGAAACGTCTTTAAAATAAATATAAAGGTGTTTTGTTCATGTGTCTAATTCATGTGTGTTTATCATCGTTGTCGTCAGAGTGAAATACCGAGAGTCTTTATAGTAGGATTTATCTTGCAAGTCTCTAAGCACAGACTCAACTTATTCTGTAAACTTTAATATAAATGTAGCGTGGTTGCCTGACTGGGCAATCTGACAACCTTGCTATTGCTGAAGTGAGCCACGTTTCAACATCATTTGTATCAAAGGTAATGTGTCACAGCGCCGCCCACTCACCAATTCCATTTGTACACTCCACCTCCTCTGATACTTCTCCATTTAAAACAACTCGCTCTATTCAATACATTAACCAATTACTGAAAAAAAAATTTTCTAGAAGAGTGTCTTGTGAGAATGAGGAAGAGTAAAGGTTTCAAGAGTGTCTTGTGAGGATGAGGAAGAGTAAAGGTTTCTAGAGTGTCTTGTGAGGATGAGGAAGAGTAAAGGTTTCAAGAGTGTCTTGTGAGGATGAGGAAGAGTAAAGGTTTCTAGAGTGTCTTGTGAGGATGAGGAAGAGTAAAGGTTTCTAGAGTGTCTTGTGAGAATGAGGAAGAGTAAAGGTTTCTAGAGTGTCTTGTGAGGATGAGGAAGAGTAAAGGTTTCAAGAGTGTCTTGTGAGGATGAGGAAGAGTAAGGTTTCAGAGTGTCTTTGAGGATGAGGAAGAGTAAAGGTTTCAAGAGTGTCTTGTGAGGATGAGGAAGAGTAAAGGTTTCTAGAGTGTCTTGTGAGGATGAGGAAGAGTAAAGGTTTCTAGAAGTGTCTTGTGAGAATGAGGAAGAGTAAAGGTTTCAGAGTGTCTGAGGATGAGGAAAGTAAAGGTTTCAGAGTGTCTTGTGAGAATGAGGAAGAGTAAAGGTTTCTAGGTGTCTTGAGGATGAGGAAGAGTAAAGGTTTCAAGAGTGTCTTGAGATGAGAAGAGTAAAGGTTTCAAGAGGTCTTGTGAGGATGAGGAAGAGTAAAGGTTTCTAGAGTGTCTTGTGAGAATGAGGAAGAGTAAAGGTTTCTAGAGTGTCTTGTGAGGATGAGGAAGAGTAAAGGTTTCAAGAGTGTCTTGTGAGGATGAGGAAGAGTAAAGGTTTCAAGAGTGTCTTGTGAGAATGAGGAAGAGTAAAGGTTTCAAGAGTGTCTTGTGAGAATGAGGAAGAGTAAAGGTTTCAAGAGTGTCTTGTGAGAATGAGGAAGAGTAAAGGTTTCAAGAGTGTCTTGTGAGAATGAGGAAGAGTAAAGGTTTCAAGAGTGTCTTGTGAGAATGAGGAAGAGTAAAGGTTTCAAGAGTGTCTTGTGAGAATGAGGAAGAGTAAAGGTTTCAAGAGTGTCTTGTGAGAAGAGGAAGAGTAAGGTTTCAAGAGTGTCTTGTGAGAACGAGAAGAGTAAGGTTCAGAGTGTCTTGTGAGAACGAGGAAGAGTAAAGGTTTCAAGAGTGTCTTGTGAGAACGAGGAAGAGTAAAGGTTTCAAGAGTGTCTTGTGAGAACGAGGAAGAGTAAAGGTTTCAAGAGTGTCTTGTGAGAACGAGGAAGAGTAAAGGTTTCAAGAGTGTCTTGTGAGAACGAGGAAGAGTAAAGGTTTCAAGAGTGTCTTGTGAGAACGAGGAAGAGTAAAGGTTTCAAGAGTGTCTTGTGAGGATGAGGAAGAGTAAAGGTTTCAAGAGTGTCTTGTGAGGATGAGGAAGAGTAAAGGTTTCAAGAGTGTCTTGTGAGAAGAGGAAGAGTAAAGGTTTCAAGAGTGTCTTGTGAGAAGAGGAAGAGTAAAGGTTTCAAGAGTGTCTTGGGAGAATGAGGAAGAGTAAAGGTTTCAAGAGTGTCTTGTGAGGATAGGAAGAGTAAAGGTTTCAAGAGTGTCTTGTGAGAACGAGGAAGAGTAAAGGTTTCAAGAGTGTCTTGTGAGAAGAGGAAGAGTAAAGGTTTCAAGAGTGTCTTGTGAGAAGAGGAAGAGTAAAGGTTTCAAGAGTGTCTTGTGAGAACGAGAAGAGTAAAGGTTTCAAGAGTGTCTTGTGAGAACGAGGAAGAGTAAAGGTTTCAAGAGTGTCTTGGGGATGAGAAGAGAAGTTTCAAGAGTGTCTTGTAGAAGGAAGATAATTTCAAGAGTGTCTTGTGAGAACGAGGAAGAGTAAAGGTTTCAAGAGTGTCTTGTGAGAAGAGGAAGAGAAGGTTTCAAGAGTGTCTTGGAAGAGGAAGATAAGTGTTTCAAGGTTTGTGAGAATGAGGAAGAGTAAAGGTTTCAAGAGTGTCTTGTGAGAAAGGAAAGTAAAGTTCAAGAGTGTCTTGGAGAATGAGGAAATAAGGTTTCAAGAGTGTCTTGTGAGGATGAGGAAGAGTAAAGGTTTCAAGAGTGTCTTGTAGAAGGAAGAGTAAGGTTTCAAGAGTGTCTTTGAGAATGAGGAAGGTAAAGTTCAAGAGTGTCTTGTGAGAACGAGGAAGAGTAAAGGTTTCAAGAGTGTCTTGTGAGGATGAGGAAGAGTAAATGTTTCAAGAGTGTCTTGTGAGGATGAGGAAGAGTAAAGTTTAGGTGTCTTGCGAGAAGAAAAGGTTTCAAAGTGTCTTGGAGATGAGAAAGTAAAGTTTCAAGAGTGTCTTGTGAGTGAGAAGGTAAATTTTCAAGTGTCTTGTGGTGAAGAATAATGTGCCAAGCTGCCTTGTGCAACCGAGTTTTTTTCACTGTTTTCTGACTGGAATAAACTTGGTTTACGCTCACTGTGATGTATCTGTGTGATGTATCTGTGTGATGTATCTGTGTGATGTATCTGTGTGATGTATCTGTGTGATGTATCAAACTTAAGATACACCAAAGTGTAACCAAGGGTCTTCCACAGACGGTAATCAGACAAGTCTGGTACTCAGCAACCTATAGGATATATTGGCACTCAGCTGAGTACCACCAGTAATCAGGACATAGTGGAGGCATATATAGCCTCCTTTTATATCAACAGTAAGCTACGCTGATGTACATGACATTCCACAAGGTTACAACCACAACTAAGAGGATAGTTGTCATACTCCACCACACAGGATGGTCTTCCTGTCATATTCTATCACACAGGATGGTCTTCCTGTCATACTACATCACACAGGATGGTCTTCCTGTCGTACTCCATCACACAGGATGGTCTTCCTGTCATATTCCATCACACAGGATGGTCTTCCTGTCATACTACATCACACAGGATGGTCTTCCTGTCATATTCCATCACACAGGATGGTCTTCCTATTAACTCCACACACAGGATGGTCTTCCTGTCATACTCCATACACAGGATGGACATCCTGTCATACTCATCACACAGATGGACTTCCTGTCATATTCCTCAACAGGATGGTCTTCCTGTCATACTACATCACACAGGATGGTCTTCCTGTCATACTACATCACACAGGATTTTCTTCCTGTCATACTCACACACAGGATGGTCTTCCTGTCATACTCCATAACACAGGATGGTCTTCCTGTCATACTAATCTCAAGGATGGTCATCCTGTCATACTCATCACAAGGATGGACTTCCTGTCATATCCACACACAGGATGGTCTTCCTGTTATACTGCATCACACAGGATGGTCTTCCTGTCATACTCATCACACAGGATGGTCTCCTGTCATACTAATCCACAGATGGACTTCCTG
>WNWK01005202.1:0-124956 GCA_009830355.1 Cherax destructor | reverse complement strand
TAAGAGAAACTTTTGTTTTCTTTATGAGCCACCCTGCTTCAGTGGGATATGGCCAATGCATTGAAAGAAGAAAGAAGAAGAGTAAAACTGTACTTGTATCCTGTTTATAATGATTATTTTGTTATATAATTCATAACCTTTCCAGTGGTTGTAGTACCTATACCTCATCTTGGATCCCAGTCTAACATTCAACCCCACTATTTGTGAAGAAATAACTTCTAGCATTCATTCTGCATTGTTTTCACCTTCCCCAACATTATTAGCATAAGCACAGCTTATGTATTAAATCATGGGATTTTCCTCTTAGGAATGGCTTCAGGATACTGGGTCAAACAATCCATTATTGTAAATGAGTATGTCTTGTCAAGTATTGTCCTGGGAAGTAAGCCAGTACTGCATATTCTGCCTGTTGTTGGCACTAAAATTTATTTACCAGTTTTCTTGTATCCTCATGATTATTGATGATGGCATTTTAATTGTTTCAGTCTTTATTTGTAATTCTTCTCTCTTAGTTCTGGGAGCCACTCTGATTAATGTCACTGGAGTTAATAAGGAGTTAGAAAGGTCTTGATGAGTAAGACACATGTGCAACACTTTGTACAGTATCGAAATGTTTCACCTGCACAATAGGCTTCTTCAGTCAAATACAGGCGATTGTAGCACTGGAGACAGTAGAAGAAGTGGAGACGTAATTTTGAAATGACAAGTAACCCCTTTTCCTGTATAGCTTACTAAAAAGAAAAAGAAGAAAACCGTCAAAGTGGGATGTTTGAATGTGCTTGGATGTTGTGCGAATGATAAGAAAGAGATGATTGTAGATGTTATGAATGAAAAGAAGCTGGATGTCCTGGCTTTAAGTGAAACAAAGCTGAAGGGGGTAGGAGAGTTTCAGTGGGGAGAAATAAATGGGATTAGGTCAGGGGTTTCAAATAGAGTTAGAGCTAAAGAAGGAGTGGCAATAATGTTGAATAATCAGTTATGGCAGGTAAAGAGGGAATATAAATGTATAAATTCAAGGATTATGTGGAGTAAAATAAAGGTTGGATGTGAAAAGTGGGTTATAGTAAGTGTTTATGCACCTGGAGAAGAGAAAAGTGTAGAGGAGAGAGAGATTTTGGGAAATGTTGAGTGAGTGTGTGGGGAGTTTTGAACCAAGTGAGAGAGTAATTGTAGTTGGGGATCTTAATGCTAAAGTGGGTAAAAATGTTGTGGAGGAGTAGTAGGTAAATTTGGGGTGCCAGGGTAAATGTAAATGGGGAACCATTAATTGAGCTATGTGTAGAAAGAGGTTTGGTAATAAGTAATACATATTTTATGAAAAAGAGGATAAATAAATATACAAGGTATGATATAGCACGTAAGGAAAGTAGTTTGTTGGATTATGTATTGGTGGATAAAAGGTTGATGGGTAGGCTTCAGGATGTACATGTTTATAGAGGGGCATCAGATATATCGGATCATTATTTAGTTGTAGCTACAGTTAGAGTAAAAGGTAGATGGGACAAAAAGAAAATGGCAGCAGCAAGTAAAGAGAGGTAAAAGTGTATAAACTAAGGGAGGAGGAAGTTAGGGTGAGATATAAGTAACTATTGGCAGAAAGGTGGGCTAGTGCAAGTATGAGTAGTGGGGGGGTTGAAGAGAGTTGGAATAGTTTTAAAAATGCAGTATTAGAATGTGGGGCAGAAGTTTGTGGCTATAGGAGGGTGGGTGCAGGAGGAAAGAGGAGTGAGTGGTGGAATGAAGAAGTAATGGGTGTGATAAAAGAGAAAAAGGTAGCTTATGAGAGGTTTTTACAAAACAGAAGTGTTAATAGAAGAGCAGAGTATATGGAGAGTAAAAGAAAGGTGAAGAGAGTGGTGAGAGAGTGCAAAAGAAGAGCGGATGAAAGAATGGGAGAGGCTCTGTCAAGAAATTTTGCTGAAAACAAGAAAAATTTTGGAGTGAGATAAACAAGGTAAGAAAGCCTAGGGAACGAATGGATTTGTCAGTTAAAAACAGAGTAGGGGAGTTAGTAGATGGGGAGCTGGAGGTATTGGGTAGATGGCGGGAATATTTTGAGGAACTTTTAAATGTCGCTGAAAAAAGGGAGGCAGTAATTTCATGTACTGGCCAGGGAGGTACAACATCATTTAGGAGTGAAGAAGAGCAGGATGTGAATGTGGGGGAGGTGCGTGAGGCATTACGTAGAATGAAAGGGTAAAGCAGCTGGAACTGACGGGATCATGACAGAAATGTTAAAAGCAGGGGGGGGGATATAGTGCTGGAATGGTTGGTATTTTTGTTTAATAAATGTATGAAAGAGGGGAAGGTACCTAGGGATTGGCAGAGAGCATGTATAGTTCCTTTATATAAAGGGAAGGGGGATAAAAGAGAGTGTAAAAATTATAGGGGAATAAGTTTACTGAGTATACCAGGTAAAGTGTATGACAGGGTTATTATTGAAAGAATTAGAGGTAAGACAGAGAGTAGGATTGCAGATGAGCAAGGAGGCTTTAGAGTGGGTAAGGGATGTGTAGATCAAGTGTTTACAGTGAAGCATATATGTGAACAGTATTTAGATAAAGGTAGAGAAGTTTTCATTGCATTTATGGATTTAGAAAAGGCATATGATAGAGTGGATAGGGGAGCAATGTGGCAAATGCTGCAAGTGTATGGAATAGGTAGTAAGTTACTGAAGGCTGTAAAGAGTTTTTATGAGGATCGTGAGGCTCAGGTTAGGGTGTGTAGGAGAGAGGGAGATTACTTCCCGGTAAAAGTAGGTCTTAGACAGGGATGTGTAATGTCACCATGGTTGTTTAATATATTTATAGATGGGGTTGTAAAAGAAGTAAATGCTAGGGTGTTGGGGAGAGGGGTGGGATTAAATTATGGGGAATTAAATGCAAAATGGGAGTTGACACAGTTACTTTTTGCCGATGATACTGTGCTTATGGGCGATTCCAAAGAAAAGTTGCAAAGGTTAGTGGACGAGTTTGGGAGAGTGTGTAAAGGTAGAAAGTTAAAAGTGAACATAGATAAGAGTAAGGTGATGAGGGTATCAAACGATTTAAATAAAGAAAAATTGGATATCACATTGGAGAGAGGGATTATGGAAGAAGTAAGTGTTTTCAGATATTTGGGAGTTGACGTGTCAGCGGATGGGTTTATGAAGGATGAGGTTAACCATAGAATTGATGAAGGAAAAAAGGTGAGTGGTGCGTTGAGGTATCTGTGGAAACAAAAAACGTTATCCATGGAGGCAAAGAAGGGAATGTACGAAAGTATAGTGGTACCAACACTCTTATATGGGTGTGAAGCATGGGTTGCAAATGCTGCAGCGAGGAGGAGACTGGAGGCAGTGGAGATGTCCTGTCTAAGGGCAATGTGTGGTGTAAATATTATGCAGAAAATTCGGAATGTGGAAATTAGGAGAAGGTGTGGAGTTACTAAAAGTATTTGTCAGAGGGCTGGTTTTTGAGGTGGTTTGGTCATTTAGAGAGAATGGATCAAAGTAGAATGACTTGGAGAGCGTATAAATCTGTAGGGGAAGGAAGGCGGGGTAGGGGTCGTCCTAGAAAAGGTTGGAGGGAGGCTTGGACTTCCAGCAAGCATGTGTGAGCGTGTTAGATAGAAGTGAATGGAGACGAATGGTTTTTGGGACATGACGATCTGTTGGAGTGTGAGCAGGGTAACATTTTGTGAAGGGATTCAGGGAAACCAGTTAATTGATTTACATAGTTGGACTTGAGTCCTGGAAATGGGAAGTACAATGCCTGCACTTTAAAGGATGGGTCTGGGATAGTGACAGCTGGGAGGGACTATTCTCAGCTGTCGTATCTGAGCGCCTCTGCAAAGACAGTGATTATGTATGAGTGTGGTGAAAGTGTTGAATGATGATGAAAGTATTTTCTTTTTGGGGATTTTCTTTCTTTTTGGGTCACCCTGCCTCGGTGGGAGACGGCCGACTTGTTGAAAAAAAAAAAAGTCCCTCAGCCTTGAGGGTGGTGGTCAGTCCCTTAAAATTACCTCTTCACATCTGCTGTCTCCAGTGTTATAATCATATGTATTTGACTAAGGAAGCAAGCTGTGCAAGTGAAACATTTCAACAATAAGTGTTTCACATGTTTTATTCTTCAACCTGCCAGTATTGTTCACAGTGGTGTCATAATTTTGGTTCGTCAGCTTTTTTTAAAATCTTGTATAATAGTAATTTAAGCAATGGAATTTGTTCATTTGAAACAATTTTTGTTGCCTGACCTTGAAAATATTAGTGTCAGTTTAAAATTTTAAAATTTTAGTACTTATACATAAATTTCTTTGTCATGAACAAGTCACTTAATTTATACTTTTTTTTTTCAGCTGCACTTCTTTATTATGCAGATGACCGTACTAGAAGCCAAGCATCTTGTTTACTGGCATTACTGGTCTTCAGTGATGTCATTATATATATGGGAACCGAAAATGATCAAAAACAAGTAAATGGTGTTAGGAAAGATTTTATTTGTGTACCTGAACTTCTACCCTCTAAGTTACATTTGCCTTTTTTATGTGGTACATATATCTGGCATGAGAGGAATGGGTTGTGTGAGGAGATGAGAACAGTGCATCAGATTATACAAGAAAGAGATTGGCAAGTACTAGACTTTCTTAAAGCAGTGTGGGCAGCATCTTGTGTTGGAGAGCTTGAGAAGATTGATCAGACATCCAAATTTTCTGTCAGTTTGCAGTTAAGTAAATATGGAGCAGTATTATTAAAGTCATCAGTTTTAAGTGTAGCCATGACAAAGTTACTTAAAAATGTTGAAAATGCCACTTCACATAAAGATGTAAAGAAAAACATCAATACCTTGAGTTTTTATATTCAACAAGTTCAGTTTGCTTCATGTAAATGTGAAGATTTTTTTATTTCAAGTCAGTGGATCCAAAGCCTCCAACGTTTTCTCACTTCCCAGCCAAATTCCTCTGTTGATGAGCAGCTCCTGACACACATATTGAACTTTCTATCTGTCAGTCTATCAGTAAGTTATGCATTTGTTCTTTTTTATTTTGTGTTGCAGTAGAGCAAAATGCAATTTAAAAATTGAAAATATTCATAGTTTTTTCTTTCTTGCCAGTTTAATTACTGATTAATAAATATATAGTTGAATTTAAGTAATTTTTCTTATGTATAATAATTAAACGTTAACAATATTATTTAGGTCATGTTCATGATAGCTGCTTGTGTATTTTGTTGGTTACGTTTCAATTAATACCCAGGTCTTTTTCATTAATTTGTTCATTTTCTCTTCCTATATTTTTCTTTATCTTGATTCATTTATTTTTACTATTTTTGTTGTATCCTCTCTGTAATAACCTACTTGAGTTTGGGGGTGAGCTCTAGCTCTTGGTTCAGACTTTTAACCTTTGATTGACTAACATTAACAAGTACGTACTCTCATCTATTTTTGAATCCCTGTATGGAGGCTACTTCCACTGTGTAATTGTTCAGCTAATTCCACTTCTTCCATACTTTTATATAGAAAATTTTTCTAATAACAATGTGGATCTTTTGAGGGTTGTAATTATGTGGTAGCAGGGAGGATACATCATAATGGCTTTAATAGTTTAAAACTAAGCTCTCATACGATACAGTGGAGGGTGTATTGCATATCCCTTCTTGTTTTTCTTTCATCTAGCAACGTCTAGCTCACTTATTCTTTTTTCATAGCTTATTTTCCTTAACTTGGGTACCAGCTTTGATACACATTTGTACTTTTTTGCATTTTACTGGTTGAGGGCTCCACACTATTGAGTGCTCAGGAATGTCTTACTCACATCCTTTAAGCTGTTGAATACTGTAATTAATGCTTGTTTTATCTTATGAAAATAGTATTCCAAAAATCCTCTCAATTCTTTTTTTTTTTTTGTTCACTTAGTGTTGGCTCTTCACTGGTAATTATCTATTTGATCTTGTGGAAAAAAGGATTATGAGCTCTGGCTCCTTGCTGGTGCTGCATTTCAGAGGATTATCATCATATATGGCATGCAGAGTGATTTATTGTTATGGTTTCCAAAGACAGTCCTTGCATTTGCCAGTCATGCATACTCTGGTGATGTTATCCACTTTATTTTTGTATTAGGAGAAATGTTAGCTATGATATCCTTCCCATAGTTTTTTTTTTTGTCCAATGCTAAGAGTTTGTTCCTTCTCAGGTAATGTGCTGTCATTGTTTTTTCCCTTGGCTCTCATTATTGTTACTTTGCCCTTTTTAAGGTTAAATTCCAGCAACCATTCCTTCATTTTCTTACTGTCTTCCATCCATGTCACTGCTTACATCATCTGCAGAGTTACATGTAGGAGGCCATTTTGCTAAAGTAGGTAAAAATGTTATGGAGGGAGTAGTAAATAAATTTGGGGTGCCAGGGGTAAATGAAATTGGGGAGCCTTTAATTGAACTATGTGTAGAAAGAGGTTTGGTAATAAGTAATACATATTTTGTGAAAATGAGGATAAATAAGTATACAACATATGATATAGCATGTAATGAAAGTATAGTTTGTTAGATTATGTATTGGTGGATAAAAGGTTGATGAGTAGGCTTCAGGATGTGCATGTTTATAGAGGGGCAACGGATATAGCAGATCATTATTTAGTTGTAGCTATAGTTAGAGTAAAAGGTAGATGGGACAAAAGGATGGCAGCAGCAAGTAAGAGGAAGGTGAAAGTTTATAAACTAAGGGAGGAGGAAGTTAGGGTGAGATATAAGCAACTATTGGCAGAAAGGTGGGCTAGGGCAAGTATGGGTAGTGGGGGGGGGGGGCAGGTTAGAATGTGGGGCAGAAGTTTGTGGCTATAGGAGGGTGGGTACAGAAGTAAAGAGGAGTGATTGGTGGAATGATGAGGTAAAGGGTGAAATAAAAGAGAAAAATGTAGCTTGTGAGAGGTTTTTACAAAGCAGAAGTGATATAAAAAGGGCAGAGTATATGGAGAGTAAAAGAAAGGTGAAGTGCAAAAGGAGAGCAAATGATAGAGTGGGAAAGGCACTGTCAAGAAATTTTGCTGAGAATAAGAAAAAAATTTGGAATGAGATGAACAGGTTAAGAAAGCCTAGGGAACGAATGAATTTGTCAGTTAAAAACAGAGTAGGGGAGTTAGTAGATGGGGAGCTGGAGGCATTGGGTTGATTGGGAGAATATTTTGAGGAACTTTTAAATGTCGATGAAGAAAGAGAGGCAGTAATTTCATGCACTGGCCAGGGAGGTATAACATCTTTTAGGAGTGAAGAAGAACAGGATGTGAGTGTGGGAAGGTGCTTGAGGCATTACATAGAATGAAAGGGGGTAAAGCAGCTGGAACTGACAGGATCATGACAGAAATGTTAAAATCAGCAGGGGATATAGTGTTGGAGTGGTTGGTGTTTTTGTTTAATAAATGTATGAAATAGGGAAAGGTACCTAGCGATTGGCAGAGAGTGTGCATAGTTCATTTATATAAAGGGAAGTGGGACATAAGAGATTGTAAAAATTATAGAGAAGAAGTTTACTGAGTATACCAGGTAAAATGTACAGTACGGTTATTATTGAAAGAATTAGAGGTAAGACAGAGAGTAGGATTGCAGATGAGCAAGGAGGATTTAGAGTGGGTAGGGGATGTGTTGATTAAGTGTTTACATTGAAGCATATATGTGAACAGTATTTAGATAAAGGTAGGGAATTTTCTATAGGTAGTTGGTTGGTAGACAGCAACCGCCCAGGGAGGTACTACCGTCCTGCCAAGTGAGTGTAAAACGAAACCCTGTAATTGTTTTACATGATGGTAGGATTGCTGGTGTCTTTTTACTGTCTCATAAACATGCAAGATTTCAGGTACATCTTGCTACTTCTACTTACACTTAGGTCACACTACACATTCATGTACAAGCATATAGTATATACACCCCTTTGGGTTTTCTTCTATTTTCTTACTAGTTCTTGTTCTTATTTCCTCTCTCCATGGGGAAGTGGAACAGAATTCTTCCTCCGTAAGCAATGCGTGTCGTAAGAGGCGACTAAAATGCCGGGAGCAAGGGGCTAGTAACCCCTTCTCCTGTATATATTACTAAATGTAAAAGGAGAAACTTTCGTTTTTCTTTTTGGGCCACCCTGCCTCGGTGGGAAATGGCCGACGTGTTGAAAGAAAGAAAGAAAGAAGGAAAGTTTTCATTGCATTTATGGATTTAGAAATGGCATATGATAGAGTGGATAGGGGAGTAATGTGGCAGATGTTGCAAGTGTATGGAATAGGTAGTAAGCTACTAAATGTTTTAAGGAGTTTTTGTGAGGATAGTGAGGCTCAGGTTAGGGTGTGTAGGAGAGAGGGAGATTACTTCCAGGTAAAAGTAGGTCTTAGACATGGATGTGTAATGTCACCATGGTTGTTTAATATATTTATAGAAGGGGTTGTAAAAGAAGTAAATGCTAGGGTGTTGGGGAGAGGGGTGGGATTAAATTATGGGGAATCAAATACAAAATGGGTGTTGACAGTTACTTTTTGCTGAAGATACTGTGCTTTTGGGAGATTCTAAAGAAAAGTTAAAGGTTAGTGGACAAGTTTGTGAGGGTGAGTAAAGGTAGAAAGTGGAAAGTGAACATAGATAAGAGTAAGGTGATGAGGGCATCAATCGATTTAGATAAAGAAAAATTGGATATCACACTGGAGAGAGGGATTATGGAAGAAGTGAATGTTTTCAGATATTTGGGAGTTGACTTGTCAGCAGATGGGTTTATGAAGGATGAGGTTAACCATAGAATTGATGAAGAAAAAAAGATAAGTGGTGCGTTGAGGTATCTGCAGAGACAAAAAACGTTATCCATGGAGGCAAAGAAGGGAATGTACGAAAGTATAGTGGTTCCAACACTTATATGGGTGTAAAACTTGGGCTGTGAACGCTGCAGCGAGGAGGCGGCTGAAGGCAGTGGAGATGTCCTGTCTAAGGGCAATGTGTAGTGTAAATATTATACAGAGAATTCAGAGTGGAAATTTGGAGGAGGTGTGGAGTTACTAAAAGTATTAGTCAGAGAGCTGAAGATGGGTTGTTGAGGTGGTTTGGTCATTTAGAGAGAATGGAACAAAGTAGAATGACTTGGAGAGCGTATAAATCTGTAGGGGAAGGAAGTCTGGGTAAGGGTTGTCCTCGAAAAGGTTGGAGGGAGGGGGTAAAGGGTTTTTGTGGGTGAGGGGCTTGGACTTCCAGCAAGCATGCGTGAGCGTGTTAAATAAGAGTGAATGGAGACGAATGATTTTTGGGACCTGACGAACTGTTAGAGTGTGAGCAGGGTAATATTTTTTGAAGGGATTCAGGGAAACCGGTTAGCCGGACTTGAGTCCTGGAAATGGGAAGTACAATGCCTGCACTTTAGAGGAGGGGTTTGGGATATTGGCAGTTTGGAGAGACTTCTGAACTGTCGTGTCTGAGCACCTCTGCAAAGACAGTGATTATGTATGAGTGATGGTGAAAGTGTTAAATGATGATGAAAGTTTTTTTTCTTTCTGTTTGGGTCACCCTGCCTTGGTGGGAAATGGCCTACGTGTTAAAAAAAAATATGGAAAGCACATGCGTCTTTAGCAGGGAGAACGGGTGACAAGGAGTTGTGAGGTGTGAACCTGACTGTCAGGTCAAGTGGGTGGTTTGTGTTGAGGTGCATGTTAACTGGTGGAAATGATCCTCAAAAACTGGAAAATTTTCTGGCTCTGGGTAATGGTTGGTGTCATTGGTATGAATGATTACCCTTCAACACGTCACATAACCATGCTCGCCTTGAGCCAATGCATACCATAAACACCGTTACTCAGAATCGGGTTAGTTTCTAGTTCGCAGGATCCTTGACTCACATGCTCCTCAGCACACGCCACCCTTCTGACCTGACAGTAACCTGCTCTCCCAATTATGTGTACTTATGCTTTCCTTGTACTATAGTGCTCTCTATAGACTTGAAAAAAGCTTAGTCTATAAACAAAATGTCTCAGGAAATGTTTCCATTCTGCTATACTGTAGTGTGTTTTCATCAGTTTGTTGGCTTTACAACCTCCTCATTGATTGCAGCTTGTCATAATTATTGAGTCAGTGAAGTATTTCATGGCACCCTGGCTTTTACCTTCAGTTTATTGATCAGTCTCTTATATTGACATAGTATCAAAGGTTTTTCTGACACTGAAAATGTGTTTACATTTGAGTAATTTTATTAAAGGGTTGTGAGCTTCAGCTCTGGAATCCTGTCTCCTAACTGTCAGTTAATTAGTATGAGGATTCCATAGCCTCTGGTTTTGTCGCAGTATATTCTTCTCACTAATTATTTTTTTAACTCAACTGCTGTCTTCCACCAAGGTAGTGTGACCCCCAAAAAAGAAGAAAATACATTTGCCATAATTCATTCATTTGCCATGCTTCCAGAAGTGTGCTGATATCACAGTCAGATCACCCTCCAACTGCAGCATCCCCAACCCTTCTTCAGAGTGCAGGCATTGCCCTTCATGCCTGCAGGACTTGAGTTTGGCTAACTGGTTTCTTCTGAATCTCTTCATAAAAATTACCTTGCTTACACTCCAACAGCATATTCATTAAAAATCACTTGTCTTCATTCACTCCTACCTGGTACACTCACACAGGCTTGCTGGATGTTCAAACCCCTAAAACTCAAAGCCTCTTTTACCTCTCTCCACCACCATTCCTAGGATGATCTACTTTCCACCCCAGTCTTATATATTCTCTTCATCAACCTTTCCCTCTTCATGTCCTCAACAACCTCTTTTCAGCCCTCTGAATTATACCCCTTGGTGATCCCACATTGTCTTTTTAATTTGCACACTGAATTCTCTACATGATATTCACATCACAAATTGCTCTCAAATGTGATATCTACGCTGCCTATAGTCTTCTCACTGCAGCATTCAATACCCATTCTTCACACCCATATAAAAGTGTTGGTACCTCTGTACTCTGGTACATACTCTTTTCGTGCCTTTTTTTTGGCATGTGTATACAAATGTGCATGTACAGTATATACATAAATCTTTGTACATTATCGCGAGTTTGTAATTAGTATCTATTGAAAAATCTAGTGTTGTATATTTAAGAATGACTTTCAGATATACATACCAGTTGTGAAGGCTGGGACATCTCTGTGTCCGCCACTTCTTCCACTACTGCTGAATGAACTTAAAAACAAGAAAAGTGCCTTATACCATACACTTCAGAGTGCAGGTAAGTCATTCTCTTGGTGATACAGTACACTCTACTTTCAGTGAGAGCTAATATTTTATCAAAAGTTCAGTAATCTCTCATTTGCCCTCCTTTTTAGTTATTCCTTGTATGGTATACCAGTACAGTGGACCCCCGAGTTTCGTAAACCCCGGAAATCGTACATTTATGTAAGTATAATATTGTAAGTGCTTGTGGAAAAGTATTTTTGGGGGTCTGAAATAGACTAACCTACGTGACATTTTTTCTTAAGGGGGTAAATTCGTTCGGTAATGGCACTTGAGCAGACTTCAGGAGTGAAGTTTTTACGAAACTCGGGGGTCCACTGTATATATAATATATTTTTCAAATTTCATATTCAACTGTTCGATATTAGGTGAGGATTTACTTAATTATGTTAAATTTTTGAAGTTATTTATAAGCCTTAACATGTACTGATGATAGTCTCCTCTGATCTACTACATATTCTCTAAATACAATTATTGTAAATGCAATTACAGTGGACCCTCGGTTTTCGTTCACCTCCAAACTTGAACAATTATGTAAGTGTATTTTCGTAAATGCTTTTGTAAGTGTATTTTTGGGGTCTGAAATGACTAATCTAATTGACATTTGTCCTTATGGGAACAAATTCGTTCGGTAATGGCACTCAAACAGCATTCTGGAAAGAATTTTCAACGAAAACCGAGGGTCCACTGTATTCCTTTTCTTGCGCCTCTTTTTTTACTTGTTTCTTACCTGCTTTCCTTTAAGGCAAGCCACAGTGCCACATTTTTATTTCTCATTACTAGAGTGTGGTAACTACAGCTTCTCCTCACTTAATGACGGAGTTCCGTTCCTAAGACCACATCACTAAACAAATTCGTCACTAAGCAAGGAGCATACTATAATGGTAGTGGGTTTGTGTCAGCCATCTTTGATATTGTTTTAATGTCACCTTTGCACCATTTATAACATTTTTAGTATATTTTTAAATGTTTATACAGTAGTGTACTGTATATTGTAATAAACAGAATAAAGGAATTCAGCTCTAATATACATTATTTAGATATGTATACTGGTCAGAGAGCCTGTCATAAGTTTGAGTCGTCGGTAAACTAGTACGTTGTTAAGTGAGGAGAGGCTGTACTACACATTAATCAAAGAATAATGAAATCCAATACATTCACTAGGCACAGTATATCACAGATTAAAGCACATATTTATAGCTTGCATTTCTGTATTAAGGTATTCCCACATTTTAATTGTTTTGAGACTTCAAGTCACTCTTTAATCTTTTCACATCTGTTGACTTTATCCAACAGCAGTATGAGTGTACAGTAGGATTGTCTCGACTGACCATCCTTTCCTAAATCAGGTAGGTAATGGACAGCAAAAACCATTAAATAGTGAATGAAAACACAAAATTTAGCCCACATTTTGTTACTCCCTCTATTCCTAGGTACCTGAAGGAAGTTTTTATATTTGTTACCTCTACTTATCTCTCCTAATCTTGCCACTTGAGACTTGTCAGTTTTATATTTCGGTTGCCACTTGAAAGACTTTGTTCTAGTTTTTCACCACTGGTCCATTTACTTGTTCTATTTCTTTGTATTTGATTAGTATTATGTTTTCTTGTGCCATTAAAGTTTTCTCTTACTAAATCCTTTACCTGAAAGTGTTAACAGCCTTCCCACCAAATGTCAAGTTTTGAAAACACTTTTACCTTTAATCTAGCAACTTATTCTGAAACAGAAAAAGGATAATGTTCTTCAGTGCAGTAATGTAATCCAGCTTATAAAATTTCAGAAATATTATGATGTTTAATCAACCCTTTGTAAAAGAAAACAAAAGTTATTTTTTTATTATTTTTTTTTTATTAACACATCGGCCGATTCCCACCAAGGCAAGGTGGCCCGAAAAAGAAAAACTTTCATCATCATTCACTCCATCACTGTCTTGCCAGAAGGGTGCTTTACACTACAGTTATAAAACTGCAACATTAACACCCCTCCTTCAGAGTGCCGGCACTGTACTTCCCATCTCCAGAACTCAAGTCCGGCCTGCCGGTTTCCCTGAATCCCTTCATAAATGTTACTTTGCTCACACTCCAACAGCACGTCAAGTATTAAAAACCATATGCCTCCATTCACTCCTATCAAATACGCTCACACATGCTTGCTGGAAGTCCAAGCCCTCGCACACAAAACTTCCTTTACCCTCCTCCAACCTTTCCTAGGCCGACCCCTACCCCGCCTTCCCTCCACTACAGATTTATACACTCTCAAAGTCACTCTGTCTCGTTCCATTCTCTCTACATGTCCAAACCACCTCAACAACCCCTCCTCAGCTCTCTGGACAATCGTTTTGGTAATCCCGCACTCCTCCTAATTTCCAAACTCCGAATTCTCTGCATTATATTCACACCACACATTGACCTCAGACATGACATCTCCACTGCCTCCAGCCTTCTCCTCGTTGCAACATTCATCACCCATGCTTCACACCCATATAAGAGCGTTGGTATAACTATACTCTCATACATTCCCCTTTACTTCCATGGACAAGGTTCTTTGTCTCCACAGACTCCAAGTGCACCACTCACCCTTTTCCCTCATCAATTCTATGATTCACCTCATCCTTCATAGACCCATCCGCCGACATGTCCACTCCCAAATATCTGAATACATTCACCTCCTCCATACTCTCTCCCTCCAATCTGATATCCAATCTTTCGTCACCTATTCTTTTTGTTATCCTCATCACCTTACTCTTTCCTATATTCACTTTCAATTTTCTTCTTTACACACCCTACCAAATTCATCCACCAACCTCTGCAGCTTCTCTTCAGAATCTCCCAAAGCACAGTGTCATCAGCAAAAGCAACTGTGACAACTCCCACTTTGTATTTGCTTCTTTATCTTTTAGCCCAACACCTCTTGCCAAGACCCTCGCATTCACTTCTCTTACAACCCCATCTATAAATATATTGAACAACCACGGTGACATCACACATCCTTGTCTAAGGCCCACTTTTACTGGGAAAAAGTCCCCTTCCCTCCTACACACTCTAACCTGAGCCTCACTATCCTCATAAAAACTCTTCACTGCTTTCAGTAACCTTCCTCCTATTCCATACACCTGCAACATCTGCCACATTGCCCCCCTATCTACCCTATCATACGCCTTTTCCAAATCCATAAATGCCACAAAAACATCTTTACCCTTATCCAAATACTGTTCACCTATATGTTTCACTGTAAACACTTGGTCTACACACCCCCTACCTTTCCTAAAGCCCCTTGTTCATCTGCTATCCTGCTTTCTGTTTTACTCTTAATTCTTTCAATAATAACTCTACCATACACTTTACCAGGTACACTAACAGACTTATTCCCCTATAATTTTTGCACTCTCTTTTGTCCCCTTTGCCTTTATACAAAGGAACAATACACGCTCTCTGCCAATCCCTAGGTACCTTACCCTCTTCCATACATTTATTAAATAATAGCACCAACCACTCCAAAATTATATCCCCACCTGCTTTTAACATTTCTATCTTTATCCCATCAATCCCAGCTGCCTTTCATTCTACCCACTGCCTCACGAACTTCCCTACACCCACAACTGGCTCTTCCACACTCCTACAAGATGTTATTCCTCCTTGCCCTACACACGAAATCACAGCTTCCTGTCTTCATCAACATTTAACAAATCCTCAAAATATTCTCTCCATCTTCCCGATACCTCTAACTCTCCATTTAATAACTCTCCTCTCCTATTTTTAACTGTCAAATCCATTTGTTCTCTAGGCTTCCTCAACTTATTAATCTCATTCCAAAACTTTTCTTATTTTCAACAAAATTTGCTGATAACATCTCACCCACTCTCTCATCTGCTCTCTTTTACATTGCTTCACCACTCTTTTAACCTCTCTTTTCTCTCCATATACTCTTCCCTCCTTGCATCACTTCTTCTTTGTAAAAACCTCTCATATGCTAACTTTTCTCCCTTACTACTCTCTTTACATCATCATTCCACCAATCGCTCCTCTTCCCTCCCGCACCCACTCGCCTGTAACCACAAACTTCTGCTGAACACTCTAACACTACATTTTTAAATCTACCCCATACATTTTCGACCCCATTGCCTTCACTCTCACTAGCCCATCTATCCTCCAATAGTTGTTTATATCTTACCCTAACTGCCTCCTCTTTTAGTTTATAAACCTTCACCTCTCTTTTACTTACTGATTCTATTTTCCTTGTATCCCATCTACCTTTTACTCCCACTGTAGCTATAACTAAAAAGTGATCTGATATATCTGTAGCCCCTCTATAAACATGCACATCCTGAAGTCTACTCAACAGTCTTTTATCTACCAATACATAGTCCAACAAACTACTGTCATTACGCCCTACATCATATCTTGTATACTTATTTATCCTCTTTTCTTAAAATATGTATTACCTATAACTAAACCCCTTTCTATACAAAGTTCAATCAAAGGGCTCCCATTATCATTTACACCTGGCACCCCAAACTTACCTACTACACCCTCTCTGCATGTTTCTCCCACTTTAGCATTTAGGTCCCCTACCACAATTACTCTCTCATTTGGTTCAAAAGTTCCTATACATTCGCTTAACATCTCCCAAAATCTCTCTCTCCTCTACACTCCTCTCTTCTCCAGGTGCATACACGCTTATTATGACCCACTTTTCGCATCCGACCCTTATTTTAATCCACATAATCCTTGAATTTACACATTTATATTCCCTCTTTTCCTTCCATAACTGATCCTTCAACATTATTGCTACCCCTTCCTTAGCTCTAACTCTCTCAGATACTCCTGACTTAATCCCAAAAGTATTTTTTAAAAAAAATTGTTTGATAGTTGAAGTTTGTGCTCTTCTGATAAAAACATTTTTTTTTTTTTACAGGTGGTGTTTTGTGGGTCGCCAGTGATCCAAATCCACGAGCCCTAATGTCTGTGCGTCTGTTCCGTTCCATCACTAAACTCATCAACGATGTACTGAAATTTGTGCATTGCTGTGGTGCCTGTCAGGCCTCCTGGGACAGCGCTGCATTGGATCAGCTAGCAGCCACCATAATTAATTGTCTTCTGCCACTCCTTACTGCTAATAATGACCTTCACAATTATAATCTAGGTTGATATCAGGTGTATTTTTTTTAATGTGCATGATAAAAGTAATTTTGCTTTCCTAAGTTTTTGCTAAATAAATAACTCATTCATAAAAGTGTCGCTCTTAATTTAAGGAATGCATAAGATTGTGGTGGATCAAGGAATTGTTTCTCATTCTCTCATTGCTGCATTACTTGCAGGATGATTTGAATAAATTCTTACACACTAATTTGAGTTGTCAGACTAGATATATACCCCAACCATTCTTGTCCCACAAAACAATTCCACATTCAAGTAACAAGTTTTTTTTTTTTTTTTCTCTCTCAACAAGTCGGCCGTCTCCCACCTTTATTAATTAGGTCTGATAATTGTTAGCATTGCTTGTCTGTTTACTATGAAAACTTAAAAATACTGTCCTTTTTGTTCTTATTGTTTTACACTGGGATACTTTCCATATATTATCATATATTGTTTTGGAAGAATCTTTTCCATTTCTCCAGTGATTGAGAAATTGGGACAAACCAGTCCTTCACCTCAAGATGTTTTCTTTCTACACATACTTTTCTCATATTTTAGTGATTGATATATTACATAAGAATACAAAGAACATTTTGAATTATACTTATTATTTAATATACTTGAAGTTTGACACAATACAGTACTCTGCCATTGCAGGCAATGTACCATATATTACCAACCATTAGAAGACCTTTCTTACTAAATAAATATACCCAGAGTATATTCCCTCATTCCTGTCTTATGAGTTTCAACCATTCAAAAATGTGAAAAAATATCAAAATGAGAAAAGTTTTCATTTTATCATTACACCACATTTTTATTGCGACAGCTCTGAGTTCATTTAAGTGCTGTTAGATTGATTACCAGCATTCACTTGTAAATACAAGCTTATTCAACTTATGTTAAAAAAATTTATTTAAATAAAAAATTAAAAAAAAAAAATTAATATTCCCATTTTCAATAAATGGAGGGAAGGGGTAAAGGAGGTTTGGAGTGTTGTGGTTTCAACATACAACAGTCTTGTGTGAGCATGTTAGATAGGAGTGAGTGAAGCTAAATGTTTTTTTTATTTGATGTGCTGTTGAGTGCGATCAGGGTAACATTTATGAAGGGTTTTGGGAAAAACTAGTTAGCCAAACTTGAATCCTAGGGGTAGGAAGTACGATGCTTTCACTCTGAAGGAGGGGTGATGTTGAAGTTTAGAGGGTCATCTCAGCTGTAATGTCAGCACTCTTCTGGGAAGACAGTGACTAAATAATGACAGCAAAAGTGTTTCTTCTATTTTGGGTTACCCTACTTTGGTGGGAGACAGCCGGTTTATTTAAAGAAAAAAAGACTAGGGCCCCAGAATCTGGAATTCATTACCAGTAAATATTAAGATAACCTTGTCTGAAAATCAATTTAAGACTCTTCTCAAAAACCACCTTCTCACCCTAAACTAAATACTCATACTGTAAACTACTTTCAAAAATGCTCAATGTTATTTTCCTTAAGATAATCTCAATTCTCCTAAACACTTGTTACAATTTAATATCATCATATTGTCATTTTAACAGTATAATATCATCATATTGTAATTTTAAATAAAAAATATATATATATATATATATTTTTTTTTTTTCAACAAGTCAGCCGTCTCCCACCGAGGCAGGGTGACCCAAAAAGAAAGAAAATCCCCAAAAAGAAAATACTTTCATCATCATTCAACACTTTCACCACACTCATACATAATCACTGTCTTTGCAGAGGCGCTCAGATACGACAGCTGAGAATAGTCCCTCCCAGCTGTCACTATCCCAGACCCCTCCTTTAAAGTGCAGGCATTGTAGTTCCCATTTCCAGAACTCAAGTCCAACTAAATCAATTAACTGGTTTCCTGAATCCCTTCACAAAATGTTACCCTGCTCACACTCCAACAGATCGTCATGTCCCAAAACCATTCGTCTCCATTCACTCCTATCTAACACGCTCACACATGCTTGCTGGAAGTCCAAGCCCCTCGCTGACAAAATCTCCTTCACCCCTCCCTCCAACCTTTTCTAGGACGACCCCTACCCCGCCTTCCTTCCCTACAGATTTATACGTCTCCAAGTCATTCTACTTTGATCCATTCTCTAAATGACCAAACCACCTCAACAACCCCTCTTCAGCCCACTGACAAATACTTTTAGTAACTCCACACCTTCTCCTAATTTCCACATTCCGAATTTTCTGCATAATATTTACACCACACATTGCCCTTAGACAGGACATCTCCACTGCCTCCAGCCTCCTCCTCGCTGCAACATTTGCAACCCATGCTTCACACCCATATAAGAGTGTTGGTACCACTATACTTTCGTACATTCCCTTCTTTGCCTCCATAGATAACGTTTTTTGTCTCCACAGATATCTCAACGCACCACTCACCTTTTTTTCCTTCATCAATTCTATGGTTAACCTCATCCTTCATAAACCCATCCGCTGACACGTCAACTCCCAAATATCTGAAAACATTTACTTCTTCCATAATCCCTCTCTCCAATGTGATATCCAATTTTTCTTTATTTAAATCGTTTGATACCCTCATCACCTTACTCTTATCTATGTTCACTTTCAACTTTCTACCTTTACACACTCTCCCAAACTCGTCCACTAACTTTTGCAACTTTTCTTTAGAATCTCCCATAAGCACAGTATCATCAGCAAAAAGTAACTGTGCCAACTCCCATAAAATATATAACTAGAATAAACTCAATTTCTCTAGTATTATGTACATAGTCTATAAGTCATTAGATTAAGCTGCCCCTAATGCCATGGCATGCCAGTGGCTCTCCTTGCACTTCAGTTTATGATTGTAACTACCAATATCTATGTATAATTGCAAAGAAATAAAATTTACTTTACTTTACTTTACTATAAATCTGGGATGGAAGGGAGGGGCAAGGGTCATCCCAGGAAGAGTTGCTGTGTTTAAAGCAAAAGTTTAGTGTAATGAAATGTCAATTTGTACATAAAGAATCAACAAAGGCTCCTGAAAAAATGGAAATATCTTCATAAATAAGAAATTTGAGGGGAAAAATATGATCTCATTGTGTTAGGAGGGGATGTTCAAGATTTGTCCTTTTATTTTATCCAGACATAATTTTAAAATCTTTCTTTCAACGCACCGGCTGTATCCCACCAAGGTGGGGTGGCCCAAAAAGAAAAAACAAAAGTTTCTCTTTTTACATTTAGTAATATATACAGGAGAAGGGGTTACTAGCCCCTTGCTCCCAGCATTTTAGTTGCCTCTTACGACACGCATGGCTTACGGAGGAAGAATTCTGTTCCACTTCCCCATGGAGATAAGTGGAAATAGACAAGAACAAGAACTAGTAAGAAAAATAGAAGAAAACCCAGAAGGGTCTGTATATATATGCTTGTACATGTATGTGTAGATGTGTAGTGTGACCTTAATGTAAGTAGAAGTAGCAGGACCTACCTGAAATCTTGCATGTTTATGAGACAGTAAAAAGACACCAGCAATCCTACCATCATTTAAAACAATTTCAGGCTTTCGTTTTACACTCACTTGGCAGGACAGTAGCACCTCCCTGGGCGGTTGCTGTCTACCAACCTACTACCTAGGACAATTTTAAAATGTCTGGCTTTATTTGTTTTTAATCACCTGGTTATGACTTCTTGCTCTGATTCATCAGAGCATAGGTGTAAGTCAGTACTGTATATGGAAATAGGTAAGGTGAGGAATGTGGTCATCTTTCAGCTGAACAAACTGTTAATTACTTGAGTTATAACAATAAAGGAGAGTAAAGAAATAGAGTGAGCTCAACATTGACACTGAGAACAGAATCCTTGCAGGGGTTTAAAGTTAATAAGGCAACTCTGTTACTTCAGTTGGTTGAATCTTAAGAGGAGAGACCAAGATTTGGAGTTCACCCCTTTGAGCTCAAATTGGAGATTGCAAACTGGCAATTATCATATATTTGATACATGTTTTTTGCTTAATATTTTTTGCTTGGAACCATAACTTATTTTTTACACTGGTCCTTTTAAAGACCAGTGTTAACAAGGCTTGTCCATAATGCATTTACTGAGTTAAAAATTGTGGTACATAGTTTTTCATTTCAAGTTACACTAATAATTTTCCAAATTGAAGCTGTTGTTACAAGTTCTTCATGTACTTCACTAAACTAATTTTAAGAAGAGTTTGTAAAGCAATGATGCTGCTAAAATCATAAACAGATATCAATAATATTTAAGTATGTGTCCGTGGCTCACAAATGTTGCTTATCTTCGTAGGAAGTTTTCTTGTTTTATTTTGTTTTATACAAACATTATCTCTCAGCCCACAGCAGGATTCGAGCCTACACAGTATGCAGTACTTTATCCACACAGCCAGAGTACTGTGTACTCTGATGCAGTTTGTGTAGGTCCCAATCCTGCTGTGGACTGAGAGATAATGTTTGTAAATAATTGCCCATTTGCAAATTGTTAAGCATTTTTTTGTATACACTACAGTGGTCCCTCGGTTTTCGTGCATCTCCAAACTCAAACATTTATGTAAGTGTATTTTCGTAAGTGCTGTTGCAAGTGTATTTTTGGGGGTCTGAAATACACTAACCTACGTGACATTATTTCTTAAGGAAGTAAATTCGTTCGGTAATGGCACTTGAGCAGCATTCTGGAACGAATTTTCGGCGAAAACCGAGGGACCACTGTACTATATACAGTGGTACTTCGACTTACGATGGTCCCCAAACTCACCCTTTTATGTAAGTTTATTTTTTTAAATGCTTTTGTAAGTGTAATTTTGGGGGTCTAAAAGGACTAGTCTATTTTACAACATTTCTTAAGGAGATAAATTCGTTTGGTAATGGCACTTGAACAGCATTCTGGAATGAAAAAATATCGTAAGTCGAGGTACCACTGTATATACAGTGGTACCTCGGGTTACGAGCTTAATTCGTTCCAGAAGGCTGTTCGAGTGCCGATGCCGAACGAATTTGTTCCCATAAGGAATAATGTAAATTAGATTAATCCGTTTCAGACCCCCAAAAATACACTTACAAAAGCATTTACAAAAATACACTTACATAATTGTTCGAGTTGGGAGCTGCTCGTATGCTGAGGTACCACTGTACGTGTATTGGGTGATTCTGTAATTATATAGCTTCAACTGATGCAAGTAAGTTCTCTTTTTTTCAGTGATACTTGGATGTTTGCTAGAATGTCTTGTCCAAGTAACAGCATTGGGTTGGCCTGGTGAAGAACTTTCACGTCAACTTGCATCATGTTTAATAAGGTAAATTTTCATTTAATATTAGTTGCCTTACACTTTCTGCAGTGTAATCATATGTTAGGGGGTTGTTCATTATCAATATATTTTTTATTTTTTGAAACTCTGTCAGTGACTATTATTTAGGTTGGCTTTAATGTTCTTGTCTTCAAAATAAAACTTTATTTTCATCAGCACTACGTACAGTGGTCCCCCAGCTAACGATCACCCCGGAAATCGTACAATTATGTAAGTATAATATTGTAAGTGCTTGTTGAAATGTATTTTTGGGAGTCTGAAATAGACTAACCTATGTGACATTATTTCTTAAGGAAGTAAATTCGTTTGGTAATGGCACTTAAGCAGGCTTCTGCAATGAATTTTGATCGTTAGCCGAGGGTCCACTGTATAGTTATTTCTGAAGATATGGGAGTTGATTCAGATTCCATGTACATTACTATATGAAATGAATACCCAGCTCATACATTACAATTTCCATTATCTCTCTCAGGATATTAACCATATGGCTAATAGTATTAGAAAAAACAACTTGAAACATGTCGGTAATACAGTTACCTTTAGATCAAACTCACCTTTTATAGTTTTTAAAGCTTGTAATGTAATTTGTAAAAGATATTATTATTTTTTGAGATAAATCTTGGTAGCATGACAGCATTCTGAATGAAAATATCGTAAACCGGGGTACCACTGTACTCCATATTCCAATTGATTCTAAAAATCTATCTTATCCAGAAACTGTGAATACCGCTAAATGTTGAAATAATTAATTGTTTTATTTATTTGAGTTGTTTTATATTCTGATGATTGTTTTATTTATTTGAGTTCTTTGTGTTCTGAAGATTACATTCCTTTTAATTCTAATTTTAATCATAATAATATGTTATTGACTTTCATCAAAGAATTAAGAAAAAAATTGTATTTAGGCATGGGAAATATTTTGAATTCTTTTTTTTTTATAAATTTGCAGTTGTTTTTTCAAATTTAGGTGTCATGTTCCATGACTAGGGAAATGGTTACTGTAAGAAAGCTTTCACATTTCTTGACATGCAGTGAATGGTCATATACAGGAAAAGCAATTTCTCAAAAATGTAGTAATGTGAAATAAAATTGGTTGTCCTTCATATGTCTACATTTTACAAGATATGTACACAAATGCCCTCATTGCCTGCAGATTTTAGAAACTATTTGAGGGTGATCCATATGTGTTTTGAAAAAAATGTGAATTGCTGAAATTTACAAATTTAGAACCTACAGGTGCCTCCCATAATGTAATAATTTTTGGTTTAAGTTTTGTGGAAATATTGTCCCATTAATTTATGTAAAAATAATCAATTTATAAAGCACTTTGAATAAATGTAAATTGATTTGTAGTCTATATATACTTTTTCAGATGTTCAGAAAATAGTTTTTAGTCTTATTGACAGCTAATATAATTTATTTTCTTTGCTTTTTAATTATGTAGTTAGCACTTTATTTATTTAGTTGGCATTTTATCTATTTAGCCTTTTATTTATTTCTGTGACTTCATTTGGGTTACACACGAACAGGCTGATTAGTACATTCCATGTTGGTCGAGGGAGAGCGCACAACTCTTACATGGGACGGATGGTGACCATGTGCTCATCTCTTGCCTTGATACACTTGCTCTCTAATCCTAAAGGAGATCTTACACAGGTGAATTGTGCAATGTCCCTAATAGTTACATCTTATTTTGTTCATATTCAGTGACTGATTCATGGTAGTTTCTACTGGTTTTTAACATCTGTAATATTAAAATAATTAAAGTAGGATAAATAGTATTTGTAATAAGGCTGTTTGTATATATCCTAATTATCAGCCAGTATTCAAAGAGGACAAAAGTTCATGACCTGGAGCAGATGGTGGAAATGTTTGGGATTATGCTAGCTTGAGTATGTGGCTGTTCATAGCTGTTTGTTTTATTTTTGTTGTTTACACAGATGTATGTGTATTTGGTAGTTTTTGGTTGAGTGATGTATTGGTATTTGCATGTGTACATCCATATGCAGTGGAACCTTGGTTTTCGGATGCTCTAGTTTGTATATAAAACTATAGTTCTTTCAACAAACCGGCCATATCCCACTGAGGCAGGGTGACCGAAAAAGAAAAACAAAAGAAAACTATAGTTATTTTCTGTAAAATGTATTTTTTTTAATATTTCCCAAAAGAAATAATATAAATTCAATTAATCCGTTCCAGACAACCAAAAATATTTTTTTTTTTTTTTTATAGAGAAGAACTATAGTTTTACATACAACCTAGGGCATACAAAAACCAAGCTTCCACTGTGATAACGTAATCATTTTGTGGCATTTCATGTGATTGGGTATGAAATTGAATGAAAATATTCTTTTTTATGCTTTTTGCAAAAATAATTTTGGTCAGTAGGGTGACTGTATGTACATTTAAAAGTTAGTATTTAAGTTAATGATTAGCAAATTTTTTATGTTCTCAGGATGCTGCAATATGGTCAAATGAAGAGGGAGTACTGGATTGGTCTTGGTTAGTCTCCTTGTGGGTGTACTGTGACCCAAGTGTTACTAGTATTGGGCTTGCTGTAGCTTCTGCCTTAATTACCCAAACCTGTGGGCTAAGTCTCCTCCACAACAGTTTTACTCAAGCCTCGGGAGGAGTATGGGGAGCTGCTTTAAGGTATGTATGTAATTTTTCAGGTTTGTTTGTAGTCTTATTATGAAAGGGCAGGTGGCAAAGAAAGCTACATGTGCCGAGCATTATGTATTTATTCGGTACACACAAAACCACATTCTTGTAGTCATCTTTGCCAGCTGCAAGTTTAATAACCAGAATCATCTAGTGGTAAACTATTAGGTGTGCTGTGGCTTTCTAACTTGTTAGGAGGAGTTTCGGGAATGGTTCGTTTATTTCACCTGGTGTAATCATTCTATCTGACTGGACTCTCAGGTCTTGACTTTTATTTGCTGTTGCTTATAGTGCAACCCAGGACTGCAATAAAAATACTAGAGTTTAAGGAACAAATTACCTTTTCTCTCTCTTCTTACATAAGTTTCCTTTTCTCAGCACGAAGGGCTTGAACCCATAGCGTGCTCTCCATGCAACTAGTTGTTTACAGTCGTGTCATTACGATTTATCGAATCGTAAGTTTCCCTCCTTTAAGGGCAAGTGCTTCATCCTTTGAAAGCTAGATAAAACAGGTTCATTGATTTTTTTATTTCTATATTTGTTTAAATAATGTACATACAGTGGACCCCGGAGTTCGTAATTAATCTGTTCCAGTGGGCGTTACTAACACCGAATATTACTAACTCCGAATCTATTTTCCCCATAAGAAATAATGAAAATTCAATTAATCCGTTCCAGACACCCAAAAGTATTAAAATAAAAAAATTTTGTACATTAAATATACATTAAATTACACAGAAAACAAGGAGACATGAAGAAAAAAGTATAATAACATGTCACTTACCTTTATTGAAGAGTTGTTGATGTGTGGAAGACGGGAGGAGGGGAGAGGATGGCGTTTCTTTAAAACTTCCCTGAAATGGGACACCACATTGTCATTGTACATGTTGCCAGCACGGCCTGCAACAGCTTTGTTAGGGTGAAAATGATCCGTAAATCTTTGCACATCAGTCCACTTGGCACAAATCTCCTTAATCTTTGAAGAAGGCAACGACTTCCATCTCTCTTCCTCCTCCTCTGAAGCAATTTCCCGAGCTGTGTCTGTTGCTGTTGCAGATGAAGCTCTTGCAGATCTGCAGTGGTTAGCTCTTCATTGTGGTCCTCCACCAACTCTTCCACATCCTCGCTACTAACCTCCAACCCCATGGACTTCCTCAGTGCCACAATTGTTTCCATAACAGGCTCAGAGTCCTGAGGGTCAGCCCCAAAACCTTCAAAATCCCTCTCTGGGACAGTCTGGCCACAATTTTTTCCAAGCAGAGTTCAAAGTCATGGAGGTCACTTCCTTCCAAGCCTTCCCTATATGGTTTATGCAATGGAAGATATTGAAGTGATCTTTCCAGAACTCTTTTAGGGTCAATTCAGTGTCCGAGGTTATGTCAAAGCATCTTTGAAACATTTCTTTGGTGTAGTTTTTTGAAGTTACAAATGACCTGCTGGTCCATGGGCTGGAGGAGAGGAGTGGTATTAGGGGGCAAGAACTTCACTGTGATGAAACGAAACTCCTCAACAATTTGCTCTTCCAAGTCTCGAGGATGACCAGGAGCATTGTCCATTACCAGGAGGCACTTGCGATCCAATTTATTTTCCAGGAGGTATTTCTTCACACATTCTTCCTCCGTAAGCCATGCGTGTCGTAAGAGGCGACTAAAATGCTGGGAGCAAGGGGCTAGTAACCCCTTCTCCTGTATATATTACTAAATATAAAAGGAGAAACTTTCGTTTTTCCTTTTGGGCCACCCTGCCTCGGTGGGAAACGGCCGACATGTTGAAAGAAAGAAAGATTTCTTCACACTGGGGCCAAATACTTCATTAAACCAATCAAGGAAAATTTTCCTCGTGACCCATGCCTTAGTGTTAGCCTTCCACATCACACACAAATTAGCCTTGGCAACACTGTATTTCTTGAACACTGGGAATTTCAGAGTGATACACGAGTAAAGACTTCACTTTTAAATCCCCACTGGCATTACTACACAACATAAGAGTTAGCCTGTCTTTCATAGGCTTGTGTCCTGGCAGTGCCTTTTCCTCCTCTGTAATGTAGGTCCTGTTTGGCATTTTCTTCTAAAACAGGCCTGTTTCGTCACAATTGAACACTTGTTGGGGGACGAATCCTTCAGCCTCTACATAGTCTTTGAATTCCTCCACATATTTTTCAGCCACACATTTGTCAGAACTGGCAGCCTCACCATGCCTTATCACACTGTGTGTGCCACTATGCTTTTTAAATCTGTCAAACCAGCCTTTGCTGGCTTTAAATTTGCTCACTTCAGCACTCGTTGCAGGCATTTTTTTGACGAGATCATCATGCAACTGCCTTGCTTTTTCAGATATTATCGCCTGCGTAACACTATCTCCTGCTAATTCTTTTTTGGTGATCCACACCAACAACAAAGTCTCCACATCTTCCAGTATTTGCGATCTCTGTTTTGTGACCATACTTGCACCTTTCGCAACAACAGCTTCCTTGATTTCATTTCCCTTGGCCACGATGGAAGTGATGGTTGTATAGGCTTTACCATACAGCCTGGCCAGCTCAGCGACATGTACTCCACTTTCATATTTTGCAATGATCTCTTTTTTCTGTTCTACCGTGTTTCTGACCTTTACCACAGGGCTGGCACTAGGAGCTTTCTTTGGGCCCAGGGTGGCTTATTTAGCAGTTGCAAGCACTAAAAACAATGGAATAATGATAAAATGTATGGTATGAAAGCGTGGGTGACCGTCACTCGCTGGTAACCAATGGCACACTGACTCTGAATGGAGTGTCGGGCCACACGTACGTGTCCGGGACGAATTACGATCTCCAAGCGGATCTACGATCACTGAACCAATGTTTTTACGAAAAAATGTTACTAACTTCGAATTTTACGAACTCATAAATAACAAAAAAGGCACAATACCGTGACTGGAACAATACACACACAACCCGCACATATAAAAAGAGAGGAGCTTACAAAGTCACACTGTGACTTTGTAAATGGTCCAAGTCGGACCGAAACGTCATCGTAAGCTCCTCTCTTTTTATATGTGCGGGTTGTGTGTGTATTTACGAACTCCGATGACTACGAACACCGTGGGTCCACTGTATTTATATTTCCTGGCATATGCAATACAGCACGATAACAACCTTAAAGCTGCATTCAGTCATTAAAATGTGTACTGTCAAGTAGGTATTGGAAACAGGAATCAATGTCTCATGGTACATATGGTAATTAACGAAAACAACGAACACAGAGCCTGACAATTATATTTTTTCCTCAGTTATTTGCTGTCAGATGGTCGGAGCTGCTTAGTCCGGACTTGTGCTGCGCAACTCCTTATCAAGTTGACAAGAACTGGCCCAACACACAGTAATCCCTGGACATCTCCAATTGTTACTGATACTCTCAGTGGTGTAAGAATAAAAAAAAAGATTTTTGTATATTTTTAGTTTGATTCGTGTACAACATGTCATTGACAATATAGTGTATGATGAGCATTGTTTCTTGTACATTTCCCCCATACATGACTGCACCTATGGGAGTTGCATACAAAACAGTAAAATAACCAGGATATTAGAGTGACAGACCATAGGGAGTTGCAACAGTACTCCTTGAAATACTGTACACTATAAATAGCAAACCTGTGAAAATTTTCAAAAAAAAAGTATGGTAAATTAGTATCATATTATAAATGGCATACAATACTGACAAGTTGATGAGCAATACACATGTGCATTGGTAGGTATCTTTAGTGAGAAAACGTTTTGTCTGTGCTGCAGGCTTCATCAGTCAAATACAGGGATGAATTGCAATCCTGGAGACCAGATGAAGTGGAGAGGTATTAGTTTGAGTAGAGCTATACTTCTCTAATCAAATAGATAACAAACACCCAGTGAAACTGGGGTAAAAACTTGAGGTGCAGGCAGGAATAACAGGGAAAGTATTCTGGTGGATTAAAGACTACCTCAGAGGAAGGAGGCAAACAATGTCTGGGAACAGGTGTTAGAATTGAGAAGAGTAACAAGCAGGATACCACAAAGATTGATACGTATTAGGGTCAGTACTGTTTCTGGTTTATGTAAATGATATACCAGTTGGGATTGATTCAAATACATATCTCTTCTTGAGGAAAAGTTGCAAATAGATCTGCACAAACTGTGGGTTGGTCAGGTAAGTGGTTGCTTGAATTCAGCCCCAGCAAATGCAAGGTTATGGAGATGGGGAAGGGACCAGAAAACTAGACATTGAGTATAGACTCGGGGGACAGAGGCTGCAGTCTGTTGTGGTCTTAGGCCAGACAGGAAGCACATCCCCCAAGGAAGGTAGAATTCTTGGTGCCTGTGAGGGTATAGTGTCTTGCACATTGCCAGTAGCTCACATTAACTGAATCATCTGAGAGGTGGTATACCATACCAAGAACTAGCATCCAGGGTGGAGATATACCATAGGTAGGACTAGTACCCTGGGTTGTGGTATACCATAGCAAGAATCAACATCCTGGGTGGTTGTATACCACAGCTAGGACAAGCATCCAGGATGATGGTATACCATCATCCTGGTATGCCAAATCTGAGAATGGCCTACCTTCAAGAATCTTGGCAAAAAGCCATTCCAGGTGCATTATACAATAGATGTCTGAGAAAGCATGTTAAGAAACAGGAGAAAGTGCAGAAGTATGCACCAAGACTAGGTCAAGGGCTATGGGATATGATCTATGAAGAAAGGCTATCAGAATGAAATCTAACGATATTGGAGAACAGAAAGACCAGGGAAGACACATGCATGCCGACACACACATGCTGACACACACCTGACACACACACATGCAATCACGTGAGACAGACAGAGAGGTAATTACATAATTTGATGGTTAGTTAAAAATATAATAGTTCTAGAAAACAAAAATTTATTGTTTTATCAGTTAACTTGCCAGTTTAGTGTTAGATAAAAGGTGCAGGTGCTGCTTTTCTTAGTTTACATGCTCTTGCAAAATAAATTTAATCAGTTCATTATTCTTGATATATATTAATTATTCCAGGAATCAGTCGAAGGTTTGCCAGCACTAATGGTCTTGCTTCAACACTGCAGTTTCTACAGTGTGGTGTGTTCATCCATGGCAAAGCTGCATGTCTCTCAGGAGCCAGTAGTTATAAACACTCAACCCTCTAGACAAGGAGAGTGGGATCTCTCTGTAAGTAGATTCAGTTCTTTTTTGGAGTCAGAAAATGATGTCCACAATACCACTGAAAACATGAGCAACAGAAATTCAAATAACAGAAGCGTATCGCATTGTATGTCAATTCAGCTGTATGAAACACTTTTGAGGCTTCTTATAAATATTCTCCTTCTCCAGCCTTCTCAAGTGATTTCACAGCTGTCTTCACATAATGTTATATGCTTGATAATAAAACAACTTCGTTTCATTGTTTGGGAGATCAAAACTTCAAAGTTTTACTTACAAGCAGTAGAGATGGCTCTGGTGCTAATTGGAGCAATATTAAAATATGACCCTGCACAAGCACCATCTCTTGCACGTGATACAAGCCTTGTGCATCTCAGTTTAGTAGTGCTGTCCTCAGGTATTGAAAAGGAAAGTGTCACTATAGTTAGTTTGGAAGTTCTGAATGCCCTGGTATGTGGGGGAGGATGGGGAGCAGCTCGTATCATTGAGTGGATTTCTGTGTCGCCTGCACTCATACTACGCCCTGTGGTAGCCGGCTTTCACGTTTCTGCTTCAGTTGAGCGTCAGGCTGCTACGGTGGCTTTTTTAACTAATCTCTTGCATGAGGTGTTTCACAGTGAAATATCCACACAACAGGATCTTCCAGTAGTTATATCTGGAGTACTGGATGATCCTGTTCAGCTGTTAAATGATCAGAATGTGTGTCCAGGCTGGGAACTATCACGTCATATTATTCAGTTAATATGTGGTTTACCCGATTGTGAGGATCCAAATAAGGAGCCTGCAGTACAGCAGAAGACTGACACTTTATGCATGGACCAAGAGCATCTTTTCCTACTTTTAGATTCCCTAAAACTATTATTATTATCTTCGCAGAGTGCCAAGGAAGCTGCTCATCATTTTCGCCTTTTCTTGCTTCCTACTCTTACAAAGCCATTCTCAGATCTCCAGAATAAACTTCAGAATATCAATATTCATATTACAGCTCAGTTAATGAAGATTAAAGAAATTAAGGACACTATATGTATAATTATACAGATCTTAGAGATTGCAACAAACTGGATTGAGGTACGGGGCAATTGGTTATTGATGGTTGGTGAAACATTTGTGCCCTTGCTTCACCCACTCTGGACTCCTGCACTTCAAACACTGCCTCTCTTAGAAGCTATTTTAAAGTTCTTGCTAGCTGCTTCATCTCATCATCAAATTTGTTTATTGCTGACTCGTACAAGTGGATTGCCAGGTGTGCTGCTCAGTACATCTCGTACTAAGAGGCCTCTCCTTGCATGTATCACCACTGCAGTCTGTCAACAGTTAGAAAAATTGCTTACATACAGCAGAAGTTTTACATTGTGCTTTAAGGATTTTTCCCGTGACAGTTTTCTTACAGCAATTTCAGTTTTAATCAACTGTGCAAGAGTGCAAGAGTGTACCTATGTTATGAACAAACTTGACTTGGTGCCTTCTTTAATAAAGTGGCTCCAGTGTAAGGCAGCTGTTGAAGAGGGTATGGTCATCACACCAAGCATAGTGAAACTCCTTGTTCTTGTGACTACACATCATGAATCACAGATAGCTGTTTGCAAGACATATGGTTGGCTTAGCACTATCCAAGACCTTATATTGCATGACACCTTACAGACAGATGCTCTCAGAATCATGGCCAACATGTCCCTGAATCATTACTCGGCTCATGCACTGTTGGCCTCAGATAATTTTATTAAAACTATTGTCGGCATCATTGGACACAGTGAGACTGAACCATGGGTGGAAATTGCTTTAGGAATTCTCTGGGCTCTGGTAAGCAACAATCAAAGAGGACAGGCAATAATTAAGCAATATCCAGTTATTCCTTTGTTAAACCACTTGATTGAGTCACAAATGGATAAAAAATCTTTCTTGTCTCAGAAAATACTTGATATCTTGAATTGATCCATAGAGTATTTATTCTATTTGGGGCATTATTATCTGTGATTTATTAAGAACAAGCAGTTCTATATTATTTTTTATAGCTTTATTTCATAAATAGCTAAATAATGTATGTACTGTATATATATAGATAGTAACCAGATAATATAATTCTTTGTAACATTTTGATTTCATTATATAAGGACTCCTGTTATTTATTTATTTATTGTAAAATTTTCTTTTTAAAATTGTTGAACCCAAACATTGGACATTCTCTGCTGGGTATATATTGACCATATATTAGGCAATATGCTTCAGTACATTAACATAGCTCCTGTATATTTAACCCTTTCAGGGTCCAAGGGGGGTCTCCGAAACTCGTTCTCAGGGTCCAAGAATATTAAAAAATATATACAATGGTACCCCGACTTACGATATTTTTTCATTCCAGAATGCTGTTCAAGTGCCATTACCAAACGAATTTATCTCCATAAGAAATGATGTAAAATAGACTAGTCATTTTAGACCCCCAAAATTACTTACAAAAAAGCATTTAAAAAAATCAACTTACATAAAAGGGTGTGTTTGGGGACCATCGTAAGTCGGGGTACCACTGTATATATTTTTTTCTTATGAAATGATAGAGAATCTTTTTCCGATCATAACGTCACAAAAATTATGAAATTTAATCGAAAACTAAAGGAATTATGCTTTCGCGAAGTTATCGGTATGGATGACATTTACGCATTGGCGATTTCGCCCACTTTGAGCCCTATTCTCGGCAAATTCCAATGTTTCAGTCTACTAAAATTATAGCTATTTCGCTATAAGCCGTACTAGTACGTCAATAACCCTGAAAGGGTTAATATCTTTGAATCATTTCATACTTTCTCAACAAACTTGCTACATGCTAAAAATATACATTACAACAAGCAAGTTTTGGTAATTCCAAGGAAAATTTTGTTGGTTTTCTTTCCAATTAATTTCACAACAGAGTACAAAATCTAATAACTCGCATAATATTTTGGTTTTGTAAAAGTTTATTGCGAACAAGTGAATGAAAAACTCATGAGTCTTAGCATATTTGTGAAGTAAAGATATATACTACAGTTCATGAATATGATTAACCTTTGTGAATTTTATCTATATTTTTTTTTTTTTGGGCAACACTTAACCCCAAGAGATCAAAGTAGAATGACTTGGAGAGTGTATAAATCTGTAGGGGAAGGAAGGTGGGGTAGGGGTCGTCCTAGAAAAGGTTGGAGGGAAGGGGTAAAGGAGGTTTTGTCAGCGAGGGGCTTGGACTTCAAGCAAGCATGTGTGAGCGTGTTAGATAGGAATGAATGGAGACGAATGGTTTTTGGGACATGACGATCTGTTGGAGTGTGAGCAGGGTAACATTTTGTGAAGGGATTCAGGGAAACCAGTTAATTGATTTAGTTGGACTTGAGTCCTGGAAATGGGAAGTACAATGCCTGCACTTTAAAGGAGGGGTCTAGGATAGTGACAGCTGGGAGGGACAATTCTCAGCTGTCGTATCTGAGCTCCTCTGCAAAGACAGTGATTATGTATGAGTGTGGTGAAAGTGTTGAATGATGATGAAAGTATTTTCTTTTTGGGGATTTTCTTTCTTTTTGGGTCACCCTGCCTCGGTGGGAGACGGTCGACTTGTTGAAAAACAAAAAAAAAAAAAACCCCCAAACACAATTTTTACATTAAAAGTTTTGCAGGTTATTTACTATCATTGCATGGCTTAGTAATGTTTTTGTTTCAGTAGTGCTCATCATTCATCAGTTTCTCTAGTTTTTAATTAGTTTATTTTATGTACTTGCACACATTAACTTGTCTGGTCTTAGGCCAGACAAGAAGCACATCGCCCAAGGAAGGTAGAATTCTTGGTGCCTGTGAGGGGTCTCTTGATGCAAGGAATTGGACCTGATTGTATAATTCTCCCAGGTGCTGTATGAACCTTAAAAGGTTTAGAGCTTCCCTTGAAATATGATAATTGGACAGGTCTATTTTCCCTATAATTTTTTTTTCAACACGCCAGCCATCTCCCACCGAGGTAGGGTGGCCTAAAAAAGAAACACTTTCACCATCATTCATACATAATCACTGTCTTTGCAGATGTGACAGTTCAGATGTCACTCCATGCATCAAATATCCCAAACCCCTCCTTTAAAGTGCAGGTATTGTACTTCCCACCTCCAGGACTTAAGTCTGGCTAATCAGTTTGCCTGAATCCCTTCACAAAATATTACCTTGCTCACACTCCAACAGCTCTTCAAGTCCCAAAAACCATTCATCTTCATTCACTCCTGTCTCTCACACATACAGGCCTCCCTCCATCCTTTCCTAGGACAACCCCTACCCCTCCAATACAGATATATACACCTGTAGTTACCAAATTCTCATGCTGTCAAGGGAAGGTGTGGCATTGACAGTTTCCTGATCCTAACAACTGGAGCAGATTGAGTCTCACTAATTCAGTTAAACCTGGAAACCCTGCCTGCCTTCAATTTTTTTGGTTAGACTGATTTCTTGGATGTGTTTACTCTCCTTTGATTTTGCAGGATTGTGGAATGAGATTTATGGGGTTTGAATTGTTTTGTTTACTTAATTATAACTGTGACATGGCATATAAATGGCCACGTTACAGTTAGTAATTATTGCATTCAGAGGGGGAGTGCCAAACCTACGAGTCAATGCCTGGGAATGGTAAACAATCAGGTTTGATCCAAAGAAGGGGATACTAGGTCTACATTCCTTGGATCATGAGCCCCTCACCAGTATCAAAGTACCTTCCTTGAGGGGAGCAAGTTAGTAATAATAGCAGAAAATTGGTAGCAGTAGAACATTGATAATTTTAATTTGTATTCTAAGCACTGAATAACCAAATAGGACCAGTGCTTTTTTTTTATTTTTTTAAATCAGTCTTTTATTCTCTTTACTTCAGATTATCCTGTGTTCTTATGTACTGTACATAAAGGATACAAAATACTTATTTTTGTAATAGGGTAATGAAACTTTGTGATTTATTTATTTATGTCATATAAACGTACAAACATTTCTGATCACATTTCACAGGTTCAGTACACTTGCACAATGTAACAACTACTAATGACTTGGAGAGAAATTTACAATTTTATGCTAGTTGCAAAAGCATATTTTATCTGGAATTTACATGTAATTCATCATGAAACTTTGCAATAATTTGATTAACAACATTTTGATGCACAACTTTTAAGATGTTTACAGATTCAGCTGTACATAATATGTCTGAAACATAACCATTGGTCCAGAGTTTGAAATACAGTTTACACATACTTGTAATTTTTACTTAAAATAATAATAAGCTCTCCTTTGAAGTATGTTGTGTGTGTATAACTAAAGACTTGTCTATTGTTAAAAATGGTTAACAACTCTGCATATGACTTCCCCAACTATGAGTGTATGTGCACTCCAGCATACATCTGATGGCTTAGGCAGATAGCATATACTTTGGGTTTGCAATCACGTGATATTTACTGCATTTCGTATTAGTTTAGGATTACTGGATACAGCAACCAACTTTTCCATATCTGTGCAGTTACCAGAAGTGTCTTGACTTGGCTTTAATGAGTTCACAGCATCTGGGAGATTCTTGAGCAGGTCAAACACTTCACCATATTCAGGTATCAAAGGTCTTAGGCTGTCACCCTCCAGTGAGTCTGTCCGCAGACCTGAGATGTGGGTAGATACAAAAAGAGATCATATCTATTATTCTTTCAACATGTCGGCCGTTTCCCACCAAAGCGGGGTGGCCCAAAAGGAAAAATGAAAGTTTCTCCTTTTACATTTAGTAATATATACAGAAGGGGTTACTAGCCCCTTGCTCCCGGCATTTTAGTCGCCTCTTATGACATGCATGGCTTACGGAGGAAGAATTCTGTTCCACTTCCCCGTGGATACCTACATGTATACATACATACATGTATAAAAATTACCATAAAAATAGAATAGAATAAATGTAATAGTTTAGGCTTTAAATAATAAATTGCAATATTTGACATATGTAACATGAGTCTAAATACACTAAAATATATATGTATTGCTATATTTAGCAGTTATACTTTTGTAGAGACAAAAAAAAAAATGTGGTATACGATACTGACCTAAGACAGTAGAAGTGAGTGAGCCAGAGGGTGACCCATCTCCTTCATATGCATAAGCTCTGAGGTCATCCTGGGCTAGTAGAGGTGGTGCAGAATTTTCAATAGCATCAGTGATGACTTGTGCTCCGCTTGTGGTTGGGCATGCTGATGTTGGACAAACTACAGATATACATGTTGTAGGGCATTCTATTGTTGAAAAACTGGCTCTGCTCTCTAGAACTACATCCTCTACAGTATTAATTGCTGCTATGGAACACCTTTGAGGACTAGATTTACCTTTAATCTTATTTTCACTCCCAGAATGTTTTAAGGTGCTTCCAATTATGTTTCCTTCCTTTATTCCTATGGCCTCTACTCCAATGGTTGGAAGCCTTAAAGGAGTAATTATGTGGTCTGGGCCTGTAAAAGTAATAGCATCAGTTTGTGGGTTAAACTTTAAAATAACTCCTGAATTAAAATTATTAGTTTACTCAAATAACCTGTACTTACGAGACAAACTCATGACAATGTTTTGGTTCGACTTGCACCATTAGTAAGTCACAAAGAAATTCAAAGGGAAGGAGCCAGAATCCATACATGAGGGGGGCAGGAGTGGTAGAATTGGAGAAGGTAGTAATGCAGTAAGGATAAAAAAAAAGAAGGTAGGACAGTAGTAGTAAAAAAAAAAAAAAAAAAAATAATGGCATTAACTGGAATACAGTGGACCCCCGGTGTTCGTAATGCTCCAAACTCAAACAATTATGTAAGTGTATTTTTGGGGGTCTAAAAGCACTAATCTAATTTACATTATTCCTTATGGGAACCAATTCGTTTGGTAACAGCACTTGAACAGCATTCTGGAACGAATTAATTATGAAAACCGGGGGGTGGTAGTAATAGTGGTGACAGTCTATAAGAACAAGAGAACAGAAAGAACTGGAGGAGAACTACTGGCCCAAGGGATGTTTAGGATAAATCTCTCATAGGACAGAACCACCTAGGCAGATGACAGGAAAGGCAATGAAAATATAGGAAAGGTGACTTCACCTGACCTTTGTCAGGTGAAGTCACAAGTGTTCTGAGTTTGATGTACAGTTTGTCAATGGTCCAAATTGGACTGAAATGCCATCTCCTAAATGCAGGTTATTTGTGTATTGTTCCAGCCACTGTATTGTGACTTTTTATTAATTATTAGTTGATTTTGTAATGTAGACTTTTTTTTCAAGTACATTGGCTGTCTCCTGCCGAGACAGCCAGTGTCTTTCCAGAAGTGCAGATATGTATAAGTTTTAATGATCCTCCAAATTGCAATGTCCTCACCCCCTCACTCAGAGTGCAAATACTGTTCTTTCCACCTCCGGAATTGAAGTATGGGTAACGGATTTCCTGAATCAGTTCATTAACCCTTTGACTGTCGCAACCCTCAATCCTGAGTGCTCTCCTGTTGTCGCAAAATTTAAAAAAAAAAAAAAATATTTTTTCTTATGAAATGATAGGGAATCTTTTTCCGATTGTAATGACACCAAAAGTATGAACTTTGATGGACAACTCACGGAATTACACTCGTGAAGTTAGTGATCTCCGTTATATATACGCATCGGCAATTTCGCCGACTTTGAGCACTATTTTCGGCCAATATCATTGTTCCAGTCGACCAAACTCATAGCTATTTCTTTAGAACTCCATTTGTTCTATCGATTGGGTACAAGAAACCACCAATTTACCAATTTTAATTACCCAATAAAGTGGTCAGAAATTGGCAATTTGGTCAATTTCATGCAAAATAAAAAAGTTGTCAATTTTAAAATAGGGTCCAGAATAAACAATGCAGACATTTCTGGCACTAAAATAAGATGTTATCTGTTCATTAGTCACGTTATTAGGCCCCTCTTACATTACTCTTGCTTTTTATTTTTATTTTTTATTCACACAAAAAATAGAAAATTTACAGTTATGCAGACTATTGCATTATTGTAAAAATGGTATAAATAATATCAGTGCACTTGTGAAAGAATATTAGACTCACCAATTGATGTGTATTGGACGCGTGGTGTGATTTGTTTACTCTTGAACATTTGCAAAAATCGAACATTTCCCCTACTTTGAACTCAATTTCAAGGTCGTTTTCATCATGAAACTAATCAAAATCATCTATATCTCTGTAGAATGTTTTCCATTCTATCAAATGAGACCATAAAAAAAGAGAATACAACCATAAATACTATACGAAAATACACCTCAAAGAGGGCGTTTTAATAAAAAAAAACGGTCGGAGTTTTTTTCTCTCATTATGCAGTGCGTGCTGCAGGATTTTTTTTATACTGTGCACACTGACCACACAGACCCATTCTCTCATATGTGGGCCTACCAGCTTTCTCCCGCTTGATTTGAAGCCGCTAGAATTTGAGAGTATATATACGTCCGAAACAGTGGCTCGTAAGACGTATGTATATACGACCGAAACAGTCAAAGGGTTAATATTAACTTGTTTACACTCCAAAAGCACATCAAGCCATAGCAATCACTTTCTTCATTCCAGTCTAACATGCTCACACAAGCCTGTTGGATGCTTAACTCCCTAACTTTCAGTACCTCTTTTACCCCCTCCCTCCTTCCTGAGGTGACCCCTACCCCTCCTTTCATCTCGGCTTAACCCTTTCATTGTCGGTCCTGTAATATTACGGCATGAGAGCCAGTGTCGGTCCTGTAATACTACACCAAAATTCTAGCCGCTTCAAATCTAGCGGGAGAAAGCTGGTAGATCTACATGCGAGAGAATGGGTCTGCATGGTCAGTGTGTGCAGTATAAACAAAAATCCTGCAGCACGCAGTGCCAGGAATGTCTGCATTGTTTATTCTGGACCCTATTTTGAAATTGGCATCTTTTGAAATTTGTGTGAAATTGGCCAAATTGCCACATTCTGACCACTTTATTGGGTAGTTGAAATCAGTAAATGGGCAGTTTCTTGTACTCAATTGATAGAACAAATGTAGTTCTAAAGAAATAGCTATGAGTTTGGTCGACTGGAACAATGGAATTGACCGAAAATAGGGCTGAAAGTGGGCGAAATCGCCGAGACCGCTAACTTCGCAAGAGCGTAATTCCATAAGTTTTTCATCAAATTTCGTACTTTTGGTGTCATTACCATCAGGAAAAGATTCATTTCATAAGAAAAAATAATTGTTTTTGTTTGAAAATTCTTCGACACTAAGAGTGAGTTCAGGATCAAGGGTCTCGACAGTGAAAGGGTTAATACACCCTCCAGGTCATTCTAATCTGATCCATCCTTTTTAATGCTCAAACCACCTCAATTTATATCTAAATAAAATATTTATTATAAGCATCTAAGGAGATGAGAGAGAATAAATTTTCTTTAGATAATTTTTGTTTGTTTGAGAAAGATTACCTATTTGTAGTTAGCCAATAAATGGTTGGGAAAAATCAAGAAACAGATTTGAACATATAAGAAGTACCACATTCACTAACCCTAAAATTTGCTAATTCATCCCCTTACCACCTGAACCATCCCATCATTACTGAGTGTGAAAAACTACACTCTCCCACTTACAAATCAAACATGTAAGTTGCTCAGGAATACATGGAGAAATGACCTGCACCACTCTGTGAGGACTGCCAGGTTGCACAGTCTGTCCACCATAGCTTAACAGAATGTTCTGTCTCTCAGAGGACATGTAGGATTTGCTTTTGACATCTACACCACTAACTCACTCTGACTTCCTCACTGGAAGTCCCACCTTTGGAGCAAACTGACTTGTAAATGGAAACTGACCAATTACTCCAACTGTAATTTCAATTTTACATTTTCACTAACCCTCTACCTCTTGCAGACCCCTAAGCTTTGCACACTACTACCCTGGCACATCTCTATTCATAGTGCTGTATGACTCGTATGGGTTCAGTGCTTGCAATGAATATATCTACGTATTATAATGTATAACCTATACGAGTGTTAAGCTTCAGCTTCCTAATGTACATAAATGACTATGGAAGCTGTTAAAGAAAACAAAAAGAAAAGACTGGAATCATTATCCCAAACCTGTTTTCTGGCTAAGCTAGATGATGACCTGGTTTAGCGCTTCTTTTGATTATAATAATAATAGATGATGACCTGTTCAAAACTATCTCATATAGGAGACCCATTGTTGAGTATGCAATACCAGTGTCGAGTTCTTGCCTACTAAAATCACAAGGCAAAACTTGTGAGTGAAAAGAGCATCAAGTTTGGTACTCAAGCTGAGGAAAATGAGCTATAAAGAAACAAGGAGACAATTACTGTAGTCTGTATGTCACTGATTCCTTAGGAAAAGTGCCTGGGTGGCAGTGAGGGACTTGATTCTAAGAAATTAGGCCTATCCTTCCATTCCATGGCTGGAACCTTACTGCCTCTCATTCCCTAACTTCTATATAACCCATGTGGGTTTAGAGCTGATGATTAAAATAAATAGAAACCAGTCACTAAAGGAGCAAAGAGTATGAAGGCTTATCACAAACTACTATTTGACATAGGTATCCTATGGGTTTAGCGCTTCCTCATTATAATAATAATAATGACAGGTAGGGTAGACAGTGACTGACTACCAGGGATGCAACACATACAAAGGGGCATGGTAAGAAATTACACCCAAATAAGCCACAGGAATATTAGGAAGCATTTCTTTAGTGTAAGGGTAATAAATTATCAGAACAATAACAGTGGTAATGACCTCTATAGATAGTTTCCCTCAATAGAGGTTCGTGACACAAGTGAAGGACTTTGATTCAAGTAAGTGAACCTGTCCTTCCCTGGACTGAACCCAAATACTTTCTATTTTCCAGGCACTGTATGACCCCTATGGATTTAGTGCTTCCCCAAGAATGTAATAACATACAGGGGTTCAAAATATATATGTATAACAGTTTACTCACATCAGTTGACCAAAAGTTATGAGATGGGACCAAGAGCTGGAGCTCCAATCTCTCCCACTCATGAACTCATAGGTAATTGCACTCTTTACTTTTGTGAATATGTACTATACAGTTCTCTACATACCTTCGAGAGAGAGAGTAATCTTACCAGACCTCTTGATCTTTAGAGATCCAAGTAAAATATTCTCTTCTTTGATTGCTTTGCTTTGAGGATTTCCGGATACTGCTTGTACCACCATGGGAGTTCCTAAAACGTCAGTCACACCTTCCTCACCTCTTGCTGTGCGATACCGGTGAAGGCGAATAGTAAGCAGAACACCGAGCACTACTGCGGCCCAAAGACAAGTTTATTAATACAATGCCAATTTAAACAATTTAAGTACAGTGGACCCCCGAGTTACGTACACCCCGGAAATCGTACAATTATGTAAGTATAATATTGTAAGTGCTTGTGGAAGTGTATTTTTAGGGGTCTGAAATAGACTAACCTAAGTGACATTATTTCTTAAGGGAGTAAATGACACTTAAGCAGGATTCTGGAATGAAGTTTTTACGATACTCGGGGGTCCACTGTAATGACAAAAAAAGTGTACAAGTAATCAAGTATTTACTTGGAAAAATATAAACAGAACTCATCAAAAGACAAAGTAAGAACTAAATCAACAGAAACACAAGTCAAAGCTTAATAAATGTTAAAAGGATAACATGTATTGTGCCTCTTATGATAATGAAGGACTTTTTATCTAAGGAATATGAGCTACTGTTTCCTTCCATTAAACCCTAATTACCTCATATTCCTTATTGTTGTATGGCCCCTATGGAGTTAGCATTTCTCTGCAAATTTAATGACAGTGTATTGTACTGTACTATAAATGGATTACATAACAATGTGTTGATAAATCAATGAATGAGCAGGAATGGCATGGAATAAAGCAATTTAGTAATTTTTTTATAAAGTATTAATTCAGTTTACTGGTATGAGATTTCAGTGAAATATATTCAATAATTTATTTGCTTTATGAAGACCCTAAATAATTTCTTAATTATATTTAAATTCTATTTCCATCTACACAGTCTGTATAACCCTTGTGGTTTAGCGCTTCTTTTTTATAATAATAATAATAATAATCTACACAGTACTATAGGAATCTAAACATTTAATTTTTACAAAATATGAAAATTTCACCCAGAAAAATCAGTAGTGGTAACTTGTAACATACAAGTAAAATGGCTCGCATACATTACTTGGCTGAAGTGTGATGAACTGAACGAAGTTTCTAATGACGTAGAAAGTTTAATGAATTCTTGTGAATATAATAACTATAAAATAATAACTTACCAGCAGCACAGTGAGTCATGAAGGTTTAATTAACATTGTCTTAAAGTAAATTTAGTAATACTGACTCACCAACAATAATTACAGAGAGTGTAACAGCAGCTATGGCCATAGGTGCTGTGAGGGGATTTGTGTGGGCTGGCAGCTTGGTCCATTCACAGTTGTCTCCTGTGTGTGCTGGACCACATAAACAGTGATAGCCAGGTGTCAGGTTGTAGCAGGTGCCTCCATGTAGACAAGGCTGGAATACACACTCATCAACATCTTGACAACTGTGACCCACCAGCTGTCTCCCTGGCTCACAACTGCAAAGTGTAAGAAAAATTGGGCTTGTTTTAGTCGCTATGCAATCTGAGATATGTACATATATACGTCACATAACTCCGGTTTTCAGTACAGCTTTAGTACTTCATGAAATACATTACAGTACACAAGAGGCAAAACAATTACAGTCAACTCCCTCAAGAGACTTAAGAGCTAAGATTCAAAATCCAAAGAAGTCGTGGAGCTGGAGGTCAGGAGCTTTACCTCAAAACACTAAAAAAAAAAAAAAAAGTCAAACACCTTTAGCTTAACATTCTCAAAATGACCAGGGCTTATTGACCTAACCTCCACCTCCACTAACCCCCTTCCCCTCACACACCTCTACTTTCCTGATCAAAGGGCTTATTGACCTAACCTCCACCTCCACTAACCCCCTTCTCCTCACACACCTCTACTTTCCTGATCAAAGGAAGTGGAGCTACCCTCCACTTCCATGAATCAAGCCTGAGATAAACAAGATAAGATTTCTTCGGATTTTTAACCCCAGAGGGTTAACCACCCAGGATGACCCAAGAAAGTCAGTGCGTCATCGAGGACTGTCTGTCTTATTTCCATTGGGGTCCTCAATCTTGTCCCCCAGGATGCGACCCACACCAGTCGACTAACACCCAGGTACCTATTTGCTGCTAGGTTAACATGACAACAGGTGTAAGGAAACATGTCAAAATGTTTCCACCCCGCCGGGAATCGAACCCGGGCCCTCCGTGTGAAGCGAGAGCTTTAGCCACCAGGCCACCGCCCCAGGTTTTGCATTACTCATATGAATTTAGCACTTTCATGAATATACAGTAATAATAGCAGCCATATCATTTCCTCCTGCATTTCCATAACTTCCTAGGAAACTACCAGCAAGTCTTCACCTGCATGTTGCTTGCCTCCAGATGTCATGACAGGATAGGGGAGGCAAGCAGGTGGTGTTGCTGCAGGAATCACGTGAAGAACAACCTTGCTTTAGATTTCTTAAAGTGGTCACCTGACCCCAGTTGGTTCCATTTACAGAAGGTGGTAGTGGTATGGGGTGCCCTGATACACGCACATCATCAATACAGCCTGTCAAAAACACAAGGAAACTTAGACAATTCTTGTACTATTTGAAGAAACTTCATGCACGGTGTATATGTGAATTTTAGCATTAAATACTGTAGGCAGTAACCACACCAGCTGAGGCTGACATGATGTAACCACACCATTTGAATCTGACATCATGATGTAATCACACCAGCTGAGGCTGACATCATGATGTAATCACACCAGCTGAGGCTGACATCATGATGTAATCACACCAGCTGAGGCTGACATCATGATGTAACCACAACAGCTGAGGCATCTCACACTATTTCAGCCTATATAAATTTATTTTATTAATGTTATTAGTACTATGAAGCTTAATTATAACTTCAATAAAATAGTAAATATATGAAAATAAAAAAAAATCACTAAATTTGCTGATGCCTACTAATAGTTCAGGAAAACCAAAAGACTGCCACCAGAATGTGAGTGGCTCTGTATGACCCTTGTGGGTTTAGCACTTAGTTTTGATTGATTTGCTACTCACTGTTTTGTAGGTCATCATGAACTGTGACCAAGCTCAAGCTTTCAAACTCGGGGATACCACCCATAACCAGTCCATCTTGCTTGTCAACAGTGATCGGTAAGGGAGGCACTGCAACTAGAGCTTGTATGTCCCCAAGGCTGGTGGTGGTAAAGAAAGAGGCTAGTGTCTCATTTTTTCGCCACCCATCACCATCATCCACTGAGATAATAAGGTTATGCCCGTGGCGACCTACTCGTATAGTGTGCCACGACCCGTCACCAAGTGGGATGCCCTCTAAGCATACTTCCTGCACGCCCCACTCTGTGCAAGACATTGTTGAACACATAACACCACTACGTACCTGTTAATAAAAAATAATTCTTGAATAATTATGATAAAACTATACATAAAAATTATTTCATATAACCATATTAGAATGATTACATTTGCAACAAGGAAGTACTTAAGGTTACAAAACCATACATGTAGTTTCAAAGCATGAGACTGCTTGCTGGTGGATAGCTGCATCAAGAGACCATTTGGAAGACCCCTTGTTCTCATTCGTAACTGCAAAGTCATTTCGTAAGGGTCTGGGGTGAATGACAGTGCTACCTTGGCAAATGAGGCCTGACCAAGAGCAACTGGTACTGTTGGTGTGGCACAAGCAGGCCCCATCCATCCTGGCTGGCAGTCACATTTAGGACTCTCTAGACCACCAATACATTGACCTCGCAAACCACAATTGACTGGACCATCCCCACAAGCAGCTTCCTGAGGTTGACAGCCCTTCATACTTGCAGCACTGTATGATGGCTCACCTAAGTCAACCAGCTAAGAACAATCAATAGATTAGTTTAGTCTTATGGTGTGAATATTGAATGTAGGCAATGAACTAACTTTAAATAGCTGCCAGAATACAAGAAAAATACATACTATATTAATTTAGTTCCTAAAGTCTGAATTCACCTTACTGTTATATACAGTTTGATTTAAGCAGTTTTGAGTGTGTAAATAAGGACCCAGCCAACTCATTTTTTTTGCCTAGTGGAGATTTTTCCCTTTTGTTAAAATTTTCTGTGACTGAGCCTATAACTTGAAAATGAGAGTAATGGATTATATTATGATTTACGTTTAAAACTGTTTTGACTACATTTTTTTTTTCAACAAGTCAGCCGTCTCCCACCGAGGCAGGGTGACCCAAAAAGAAAGAAAATCCCTAAAAAGAAAATACTTTCATCATCATTCAACACTTTCACCTCACTCATACATAATCACTATCTTTGCAGGGGCACTCAGATACGACAGTTTAGAATAGTTTCTCCAAACTTTCACTATCCCAGACAGTAAATTAGTTGCAATGGCCAAATATTGGTACTGACAGTAACTGTGTTAAGAGAGCTGAAAATTTAGTGATGGCAGTAAATTTTATGTTACAGTGCTGAATAAAGAGTTTTAGTGATTTGTATACTATACAACTCCAAAAGCTTGAATTAGAATTATACTCTGTAAAAAAAAAATATACAAAACATGACTACCACTCATCCCCAAGGTGTTGTGTGACTCTTACGGATTTAGTGTTTACAGATAGATATAATAACGATACTGGTAGCACTTGCTTCCTTTACTAACAGTAAAAGCTTCCCTAGACAGCTAAAGTAAACTCCTATATAGCTGAGAAAAAATATATGGTTTGCTAATACTGTATATAGTTAGTGATCACTGAGATGCAATCTTAAAATGTTCTGAATTTAATTTGATTGCTTTCTAATATGAGCAATAATAAAAAAATCAAGAGGCACACGATAGGTCCAGTGACTTTACACTAACACTTGTATACTGAGATGCAAATATACTAAACATATTGGCTGTTTTAAATAAAGTACAATACCTGTGACTTGCTCTATACAGAGCCTTTATATTGTTATTCTTATGATTATTATTTATTATTTTTATTACATTCATGGAGTAACAGGTCATACAACACCTAGAGAATGGGAGGCATTCAGGTTCAATCCAAGGGAGAGGAGGGAAGTTACAATTTCTTGGATCAAGAGCCTCCTCACTGGCATCAATGAGCCTCCACTAAGGAAAAAAAAACATTATGACAAAAATTTGCTGTGTGCCTGTCTTTTCCTTCCTTATTATTGGCAGCACACCTGTATCCCAGCTACAATACCTGTCCATTGACTGTGAGGTGAGAGATGCAACCATCTAAAGGTTGGTACACAAGGGCAGCTGACCATCCAAAGTCTGCAGCTTGTGGGTATGGATGAGCAAGGCCACCCAGCTGCAAGGGCACACTGCTACTCCAACTCTCCGTCACACGAGAGTTTGCCCATGGGATCCTAGCAATGCAGTGGGTATCATCAGTCTTGTTGACTTTCCAGCCATGTCCACAATGATCCACCATTAGCATGACTCCCTGAAGTATAAGATAAAGAAATAATTTATAAATTACTTTCCCCATTATGCACAACAGCAATACGTGCTTATTGTAAGCTAAATTTGAAGAAATATAATAAACTAAAAAAAATGCACTATTAGCACTAAAAGGTATAGTTTCATATACGTACAGTCAATATTCACAATCAGTAATTCGCTATAACTGTGAGTATTCAATATTTTATGATTTTCGTTTTTCAGTTGTATTAGCTTTGAAATTCACTACAATGCTGTAAGGAAAAACATGGATTGTGTTTTTACAGTCCAATTTGGTGAAAATTCCGTTTCCAAGTTTTAAAAAATATTTATAGCATTGACAAATTTGCCCACATACAAATTAATGTGTACTATCCTGGCCCTAAGATACATCGCCCATTAAATACTAAAGCCATTGAGGGTTTTGAAAGTTATCCCAGCCATTCCAGGATGCTGGGGATGGGTTCAATAACTAAGGTGGTGGCCTGGTGGCTAAAGCTCTCGCTTCACACACAGAGGGCCCGGGTTCGATTCCCGGTGGAGTGGAAACATTTCGACGTGTTTCCTTACACCTGTTGTCATGTTCACCTAGCAGCAAATAGGTACCTGGATGTTAGTCGACTGGTGTGGGTCGCATCCTGGGGACAAGATTGAGGACCCTAATGGAAATAAGACAGACAGTCCTCGATGACGCACTGACTTTCTTGGGTTATCCTGGGTGGCTAACCCTCCAGGGTTAAAAATCCGAAGATATCTTATCTTATAAGACACATCAGTTGTTCCCAGAATCTGGTCCTAGTTACCGTACACAAGCGTTCAAAGTTTGAAGCTTATAGGATGAGGGATTCTAGTTATGACCAAAATAAAATAAAATCAGGCTATCAATCAATGGTGTCCCCTCAGGGATACTTTACTATTTTCAAACGTTTATTGAACCTATTATCTTTCATTAATACATGGAGGAAACATGGAAGGGTGACACGTTAATAACAAATGGTGGTGCCAAGAAGTTGTGGATGAACTATTGGTTCAAAGAATTAGATACACTTTCCCCTTCCTTGGATTAATCTTGATTACTTCAAATTCCACAGGTGTTTGTAACCCTTATGGGTTTAGCACTTCCCTGTGTATCCAGTTCTAGTCATACTTCCAACAATGACAGGGCTTAACTTCCTTGTTGATTGGAAAAATTCTCAGGTGAATATACAATATTGTACTTAGAAAAAGCCCATAATTTTTGTGATTATTAAAATACTGATCATACCTGAGTATTGAGATGCAGGTGGAGGGTGTGCCAGGTGCCAGGCTTGAGTGTGGTGTTCACTTGAAGCTTGGCAGGTCCTCTGGCACCTTCCAGCAACACCTGTGGGTGTCCGCCCACCAGCTGCAGTGCCACCATGGGCGTGGGTGGGTAATGAGGGTGGGCAGATGCAGGTGACAGTGGTCCAGAGTACAGGATTAGAGCATCAGGAACGTGAGTGAGGAGGCGTAAAGAGAGGGTGGTGGGCAGACATGGAGGCAAGGGACGTACCCATGCCCAACCAGACCTGGAGAAGGTGCGAGCAAGTATCTTACACCTGGACCCCCAGGACTCTCCAGGACACACACACCTAGAAAATACACCATATACAGATGAATATTTTAGTTAAAACACAAGTTCCACAGATGAATAGCTTTAAAAACTAATATATATTGAAATAAAACTCAGATTAAATCACCCCAATGGAAACCAAACTTTCAGGAGTAAAAATTTATTAAATTTACCCAAGGGACCTTAAAATAGTAAACACAGTGAATTTAGATGGGGAGAGAGTGGCTCTACAAGTAATAATAATAATAATAATAATATAATAATATTTTTATTTCGATGCATGTTACAAGTGTACACTGTTATTGGTAATTACAATTATAAAACTGTAATGCAAGGAGAGCCACTGGCATGCCATGGCATTAGGGGCAGACTGATATACAGCAAGGACCAGGTACGATACATGATCAAGCACAGCCATGATGGCAAATAGGAACTACTCCTAAAATGTGGGGATTGCAATTTCTGTAAAATAGTCTGAAAACAGGTACATTATAGGAGATATACATCTAGAGCATATCTTCAGACTGGCAAAAACGATTCTTTCCCAATTCTGTACATGATAGGATACATAGCCAGAATGATTCATGGCATACTGGCCAGGCTAAGCTTGATGCTGTCATTGAATGAATCAGACACAGGGAAGATAAATTATGATCACTGCATAATGACCAAGACATACCTAGCGGAGGTGGAGTTGAAGGTTAGGTGAAGAAAAACGTGAACAGGAGATTGGGATACAGAAGTGAACACTTCATGGTGACTAATTTCTATCAGACATAAACTGGGATGATTAATTCAATAAGGATGCTAACATAAGCCACGAGGTGCTAGGAAGTGCCAAATAGATTCATTCCTACTTAAAAAAGGAAGTGAACAGTGCAAAGATACTCCTTTTTTTTAACAATAAAAATGCCAAAAATATAGGACAATAGAAAAAGTGCAGAGCACAATGCATGCTAAAAAACTGGGGTACAAACAACTAGGAAGTGCAGAAATTAACACCTCAGAGCAAGAAGGTAAGCTAAGAAGTAATAAAAAAAAAAGATAGCAGGTTAAGCAAGGTTCCTGCTGGTACTACATGGTGAATAAAACAGTGACTGTTTTTAATAAGGTGGAATCAGGTCAAGGAGAATACAAATGGAAATTAAACACTCAAATGAGTCAAAGATATAAAGAGAAACTTCAGCACAAAGGCAAAGAGAGACCGGAATGCACTAGTGAGTGAAACCTCATACATAAAATGTAAATATCCCTACAAATGGGAGCAAGGGGTTAGTAACCCCTTCCCCAGGTAAACTCCTGTATACATTACTAAATTTAAAAAGAGAAACTTTTGTTTTTCTTTTTGAGCCACCCCGCCTCGGTGGGAAACGGCCGGTTTGATGAAAAAAAAATCCCTACAAATGCTGGAGAAGTCAAGAAGTCGTTTGGCAGACCACTGAGAGAATAAATAATACTCACTTAATCAACAAGACGAGTACAGAAAAGGAAAAAACCATGGCTCATTAACCTACTTTGAGTTATATGATAGAATGATGGAAACCAAACACAGCAGATTACATGTACACATGTTCCTGGGCTGTTGGAATTCCTCTGATATGGAGCGTCAAGGGAGACTACTATACAAACTGGAAAATCAGGCTGGGATATCAGGGAGGGTACTCCACTGAATAAAGGATTACCTGACAGACAGGAGGTAAAGAGCCAGTGAGAGAAGAGACGTCGAACTGGAGAGAAGTAACTAGTCGAGTTCCCCAAAGATCAGTTCTTGGCTCCATGATGTTCTCCATATACGTCAAACCACCTGCCAGGGAGATCAATTCCCACATGTCACTGTTTGCAGATGATGTAAAACTTGCGAGAATGCAGCAGAACATAGCAAAAATGACAGAAAGCTTGCAAGAATAGTACAATAAATGACTACTTGAGTTCAACCCTCAAAAGTGCTAGGTCATGAGGATGGGAGGAGAAAAGAGAAAAAGAAATTGTGTGAACTCCAGAAAGGAGGAAGGACCCAGAGGTAGATATACACCTAATTTATCGACAGAGGCCCACAAAAACATGATCAAGACAACAGTGCATGGAATATTAGCGAACATAAAAACCTCTACACCACAAAGAGAATGTTCAAGGAGATTCAGGCATTTGCTGGGCTATGGGTAAAGCGCTTCTCAGTGACAACAATAATCCTCTACTGACACTGACCAACTGCTAACATAAAAGGAAATCCCCAGGGCTTATCGTACCTACTACCTTGATGTGTGCTCACACAGCGGCCACCATTAAGACACGAGGTCAAGGTACATGTTTCATCTTCATAACGTGAGTGGGTGTGACAATCATGTGCTCGTGTCAGTCGAGGTGTCACTAGAGACGTCAGGTTGGTGTCTACTACCTGTGAAAGTAACAATAGCTTATAAGTGCACGTGAAAAAAATGTATATTGCATGTTATGGCACTTGAGATGTCATGGTTGTAGCCTTGCAATACATAGCGAGGGAGGGGGGGGGATGTGCCTTGATTCTGGTAAAGGATTCTTGATCCGAAGGGTTGGAGCTATTTTTCCCTTCCTTGGAAGGGTAATGATATTATCAAGTAACAGAGGAGACAGGTATATAGACGTACTTACCGGAAAAAAAACGGAATACCACAGACACCAGTAGGTACTTACCTGCGGAGGGAGTACCACAAACACTAGTACGTACTTACCTGTGGAGGGAATACCATAGACACTAGTACGTACTTACCTGAAGGAGTACCACAGACACCAGTAGGTACTTACCTGCGGAGGGAGTACCACACACTAGTACGTACTTACCTGCGGAGGGAGTACCACAGACACTAGTACATACTTACCTGAAAGAGTACCACAGACACCGGTAGGTACTTACCTGAAGAGGGAGTACCAGAGTAAATACTTACCTGAAGAGGGAGTACCACAGTGTAAATACTTACCTGAAGAGGGAGTACCAGAGTAAATACTTACCTGAAGAGGGAGTACCACAGAGTAAATACTTACCTGAAGAGGTAGTACCACAGATGCCAGGGAAGCAACGGAAGAAGGGTTGTGTGGAGAGGATGCGTCTGAAGGAGAGAAGCCTAAGGAAGCAGAAGCAGTCATCCCACTGTTCTCCTCCAAGGTGTGAGTGTCTTCCAGCGCCACCTTCAAATTCATTACTTTCTCTAACTGAGAGAAAATTATAAAGATGTATTTTACGCATGGAAATTTAATAAGCAGTAGCGATATACACCATAAATGGAACAATTCACAAATATCCCATAACTTGGAGAGGAAATTTATGAGGATTTATTTTATTCCATTTTGGACAATTATTTAAAAGCAAAATTAGTTGAGTTTGTTAATAGTTCAAAATGGATAGAAACCCAGTCTAAATTGTGAGTTAGTCGTGTACCACAATGAATTATTATACATGAATGGTATAGAATACTGTGTATTCCTGAATAAACTTACTTACTCACTTACTAAATAGACACATTTGCAACATCTGGGCATCTTTATAGACGTTTCGCCCTCCAGTGGCTTTACTAATGAAAATTCAAGGACAAATTACATCCTTGAATTTGTATTGGTAAAGCAACTGGATGGCAAAACGTCTACAAATAAAGATACCCAGATGATGCACGTGTCTAATTCTTCACAGTGAGTTATGTTGAGAGCCAGGATTATCACTAACATGCTGCAAATGAAGTGCTAATAATCCATGCAGCTTGACTGGATCGATGAAGCTGCCACCCATCTGACGGACGCTCACCCATACACAAGCAAATGGTGTTACCGCTTGTGAGCTCTGAGCAACATTGCTGGCATGAGAAGCAACCTTGGGGAAGGTGGAACTGAAGGAAGAGGCTTCACGAGTTGGTCCTCCGTACACACTGACGATCTCCACTGTCTTGGCTGCTTTCCCCACTACTTGCATTACAATTTCCGACAGTGTGCCTAGACCGCCACCTCCATGCTGCAGAATGTAGAACAAGATGCAATATTAATGCGTATTATAAACAATACTGAGGTATACTATAAACAATTAACCCGACGACCAGCGTTTCTAGTGACCCTACCAAATACTGGAAATCTGTGGCTTATAAGCTTCCAGAATTTTGTTTGAAGGGTTTTTCAATATATATTTGAAAACTGAGCATCGTCTTGGTTCGATAAAGTTCGGTAAACAGACTGCTTCACGGGTTTAGTTTTCTCTGGGAATAGAAATAGTGGAGTTCCTCCTGTCAGATGTGCAGCATGGGTTGGTGAAATGTTTATTTTCTTGGGAGTGAAATAAGATTTCATTCTTGACTAAGTACATGATCTAATGAAGAGACATCACTAAATGAAAATACTGATTATGATGCATGCAGAAAAAAATATATATTTAGCCCTGCCCTGAGAGTGCCTCTCAACTTGTGAGAGAAGCTGGCTGGTGTCGCCACGCTAATTCTGAGAAAACTTTCCTTTATTTCTTCTGTTGCTACTCTTGCAGCATTGCATAGCTCCTGGTGTCACACGGAGACGTATTAAAGTGCTTGAGCTCAAGATTTCCGTTTTCTTGGCCTAGAATGTAGCTACACTTGGAGTGTACCTGGAGAGGGTTTCGGGGGTCAACGCCCCCGCGGCCCTGTCTGTGACCAGGCCTCGCTGTAGGTTACAGGTACACTGCCTAGGGTGCAGCTACAACGTGTAGGATACAGATATAGTGTCTAGGATACAGCTACAACGTGTAGGATACAGGTACAGTGTCTAGGATACAGCTACAACGTATAGGATACAGGTATAGTGTCTAGGATACAGCTACAACGTGTAGGATACATGTACAGTGTCTAGGATACAGCTACAACGTGTAGGATACATGTACAGTGTCTATGATACAGCTACAACGTGTAAGATACATGTACAGTGTCTAGGATACAGCTACAACGTGTATGATACAGGTACAGTGCTTTAAAAATTTGAGGTTGAGAATTAGTTTGTTTTGTGGTAATTCAACTATTTCAACTGGTGTTTTTAAAACCTGCCCACACTATAAAGTATAAATAACGCGTGAGTTACAAATCATTGGGGAATTGTAACCGATTTGTGCAAATGTTTGTGTGTGATGTTAGCTTTAGAAAATACACCCTTGGTGTGTGTGTGTGTGTGAGAGAGAGAGAGAGAGAGAGAGAGAGAGAGAGAGAGAGAGAGAGAGAGAGAGAGAGAGAGAGAGAGAGAGAGAGAATATGTCAAATTCAAATTCAACTTTATTTCTAGTAATATTACAAAGTGGGGTGTACTTATATTATTTATGCATTTTATGAAGTAGATATTACAAGATGGCCAATAATATGCCTAGGTATGCCTAGGCTTTTCAGGCAGTCTTATGATAGGTCTTACTCAATAGTGACACAATGATTGTACTGATATTAAGGTTAGGTAATTGTAGTGATTAACAAGGTTTACAAAATTGAGGTACTGTAATTCAAACATTTGAGAATTTAACAATTAGTTTAAGAATTTAACAATTAATTTATATATTAATGGTAAAGGTGATGTATTGGCATAATACCATTTCTATATTGGAGTGTCTTAGGGAAACTTATGACTAGCTTAAGAATTATGAAGCAATAGTTGTATTAGAATTTTGGTTAGTCATGTGCAAATTAAGGGGAATCACAGATATCAATAAGTGTATTTTGCCGTGGATATGTGCAAGATAAAGTAGTTTTCATATGGTTAGCTACCGGTTGGGTGCGTAAGTGAGATAAGATGTTTTTTAACAGTGCTTTTGAAAATGAAGGTTGTGTCTGCAGTTCTAGAGTTTTCAGGCAGGGAGTTTCAGATTTTAGGCCCTTTTATGCTCATTGAATTTTTGTATAGATTTAATCGGACACGAGGAATGTCAAAGAGATGTTTGTGTCTGGTATTATGTCTATGGGTCCTGTCACAACTATCAAGAAAGTGTTTTAGCTCAGGGTTAAAGTTGGAATTTATGGTTCTATAAATGTAGATAGCAGAGTAGTAAGTATGGATGTTCTGAACAGTGAGTAGGTTTAGGTCTTTGAAGAGTGGGGGGGGGGGGGTGCTGCCTAGCGTTGGATTGGGTGATAATTCTTACTGCGGCTTTTTGTTGGGTTATTATTGGTTTTAGGTGGGTAATTGCTGTTGATCCCCATGCACAAATGGCATATGTGAGGTAGGGATAGATGAGTGAATAGTATAGTGTGAGTAGGGCTGATTGTGGTACATAATACCGTATCTTAGAGAGGATCCCCACAGTTTTGGACACTTTCTTTGTTATGTGTTGGATATGGGTGCTGAATTTCAGGCTGTTGTCAAGGTGAAGGCCCAGGAATTTACCCTCATTATGTTTAGCAATAGGTGTAGTGTTGATCGTAATGTTTAATTGTGCACCACCTGCTCTGTTACCAAACATAATATAGAAGGTCTTATCAGTGTTGAGTGTAAGTTTATTGGCTGTCATCCATGTTGATACTTTTATTAATTCGTCGTTAACAATGGTGTTGAGCGTGGCAAGATTTGGGTGGGAGATGACATAAGTTGTGTCGTCAGCAAAGAGTATTGGTTTTAGGTGTTGTGATACATTGGGAAGATCATTGATGTATAGGAGGAAGAGCAGGGGACCAAGGACACTTCCCTGCGGTACTCCGGTGTCAAGTGGTCGTGTCGTGGAGGTTGTGTCTTTAATGGTGACATACTGATACCTATTAGTGAGGTAGGATTTGAAGTATGCAAGTGCATGACCTCTTATTCCATAGTGGTCAAGTTTGTGGAGTAGGATGCTGTGGTTTACTGTGTCGAAAGCTTTCCTTAGGTCAATAAAAAGTTCTAATGAATATTCCTTATTTTCAGTCAGTCTCAGAAACAATTTTTGAGGTATTTAAGTCTTGATTAAAAAGGGGACTAAACAATAAAGATCACATTATTATTATTGTTATTATTATTATATACACGGGGAAGCGCTAACCTTGTAAATATCATACAGTTCCCAGGTAATGGGAGATAATCAAGTATGATTCAAGGAAGACTAAGGTCCCTCCCCCCATTAAAGGCATCAAGAACTATAACAAGTGATACCAGGACTAATATAAATCAAGTATCAAGGAGTTTTACCATGGGAGTCCATCCAGCCGTGAGTGTGGCAGGTGTGGTAGGCATGAGTGTGACTGGCACAGCATGCGCCAGTGCCTCAGGTGTCAGGTGTCTCACTACGACACTCACGTTCGCCTCCACGTTCCTCTGTGCCCACACTCTGTCTGACACCACAAACTGTAGCTCATACCTGGCAGGCAACACCGGGAAATTAACGTATTTAAGGCGAAAAGAAAGCCAAGACTTCTACGGAATTTCATTCACAAACGTTCAAAGGAATATCTAAATATTTCACTGACATTACCAAAACTTCTTTAAAAAAAATAGTGATGATATATTCAACTTGACCAGAGAAAACTGAGGAGCAGAAGGAAATTAGGCCAAAAGTTTCGCAGTAATAGGATTAAGTAATTCGAATGTCGAGTGATTTTAATGTTAAGTGAAAAAGTAAAGTGAAAAAAATCATGCATTCAATTCTGAGTCTCTCTTATAAAAGCCATTTCACAAAATCATTACCTGGAGAAGCCCAATAATTGGCAGAAAGGTATTTAGAGAATTAATGAGTGAATATTCTGTATGCACTTGCCATGCTTTGAACGTGAAGCCAGAACACACTTAATATTATTACGCTCTATTATGGCTGTGAAGGTGCCACGTGAACATGCTAATGACATGACGTTACATGGCAGCTTTGCTGTTACAGGTGTTCATAGACTCATCTCGTTCAAGCAGGTTTCTGGTAAAGCAATTCTCTTTTTTATAACTGAATTTAAAGTTTGTGGAGTGTTTGTTACTATTCGAAAATGATACAGACCAGTTCTGGAAAGTTTTTCATTATATATTATATAATTCTGGCTATTTATATGAGTGGTTTCATGATTATCATCCTCTATAAGGGACAGATCTCTCTGAAAGACACTGGTTGCAACAGATATCTTTTATTCCACACATACAGTAGAGTACACGGTGTCTGTTTACATAGGTACACCAAACAGATTAACCCTTATAGGCTTTTAATATATTTACATCTAACACCTAAACGCTAACAAACTGCTTGCTTCTATTAAACCCTTACAGGTTGTATAAACACTTTATCAGTGGTTATCTCACCTTCCCTCTCTCAGTTGCATGGAGGCAAATATATCACCAGTGTTGGGTTGAAGGGTGAAGAGCGGGTGAGGTGGTCCAGCCCACTCGAAAGTTTTATCCTGGAGGTCCCAGTCATCAGGGTCTTCCACGTAGACTCTGCCCAGGGCAGCATCAGCGCCCCCGCCCTGCCACGGGTTGTCAACACACACATACTATTAGTCACTCAGATTTAACTTAGAGGGAAAAATCTTTTGAAATTACTGTTAGGACACTAGTAAGATCTTTCGCTTTTAATTATGAAAGTAAGTGTAACTATAATACTCAAGCTACCGTAGGTTACTACTTGTGACTGGCTCTTGATTCAAGAAAATGGCGCTAACCTTCCCTTTCCTTGAATCAAACCTTATTACTCCCCCCATTCTCCAGGGGGCTATACGACCCATACGTGTTTATCCCTTCCCCGTATAGCAACAATAAGTGACCTGTGTCTTGCAGAGGTAGACAGTCTTGGCGGCGGGTTTCATGGGGTTGTCGTTGATGTCATCAATGATGATTGTAACTGGATGAGTAGCGGCGAGTCCCCCAGCATCAGTCACCACCACCTCAGTCACCAGTTGACGGTGCTCCTCTCTGTCTAGCGGTGCTCGCGTCCACACCTCAGCACCACCGCGACCACTGTCTGTCTCTGTCCACCACCATCCATGTTAATTATTAAATCGTAATATATCTCAAGATAAACCTTCTTATAGCACTAAAATGTGTTCAATTTTACAATATTAAAACATGAAATTTGCTCAAAATTAAATATGTTAATGTTCCATGGGTCATCATAACCTTGTTACACGTTTTTACAAATGGTGATTTCATTTACATTAATTAATAAAAAATGTTTTAATTAATGATTTTTGTCTTTGATTTTTATAACGTGTTCAAACATGTCCCCTCCGAAAAAAAAAAACAATACAAACAATTTGAACTCAACTTATCAAAGTTTAGGACTGAGTTTTTTTTTCAGTACATAAAACAATTTTCCACGAGATGCAGGTCAGGGTTTATTGGTTTAAAGCCTATCGACTACACTATGGTCATTAAGGCTGCACAATAACTTTTTCACCACCTGGCAAGAATACTCTAATGCCTAAAATAGGGATAAAAATAAACTCACAGTGTAAACAAGCTGAAAGAAATATACCTCTCATGGGATATATATATATATATATATATATATATATATATATATATATTCAGGTGGACCCCGTTTTACAGCGCTTCGCTAATGCCGTGGTTTTCACTTATACTTGTTCTTCATTTATTTAGACTTCTTACAATAACTATATTCACCACTCACTATAAGCTAAGGAAGAAAATATTTTAAGGTAAGTAATGTGTGTACTGTATGTGCATTTTTTAAGGCCTAGCTTTATTGCTCTCTATCAGATTTTTATGTGCATTCGAAAGTAAAAAAAAAAAAGCTAAGTTTCACTTTACAGCGATTTTCGCTTCACATTAGTAGCCATGCACTGGATGTATGTATAAGCGGACCCGCTTATACATACATCCAGTGCAGGGTATTGTGACTACCAGTCAAGAACACTGATTTTGTGCACCAGTGATTTTTTTTCGTTGAGTCTGGTGTTTGTTTAGGGTCGTTATCATAATACACAGTCCATCTGCACGAGACCTTGAACCTGTCGACAACACCGCGTTCTTATTTTTCTAAAACATTCTAGTATGTTTGGAAATCCATCCGTGCATCAGTTATGACGAGGATGAGAAAACAAGCAGCAGCACGTATCAAGAGAGACACACACCTCAGTGCTTCACCATTCTCGTGCCCAAACACTGCAGAAAAACGACATTTATACAATCACAAAAGGTGGTTCCGATCGGAATTTCTGGTCGAATTTTGTGTGCAGATGGCATAATATAAAGACGGTATATGTTGTGAAAAGCATCAAGACATACTGCCCTTTAGCTCCGGGACTAGTCTTGTTGCAAACCTTTGCACTTTCTCTAATTTCTTGACGTGCTTGACCAGGTGTGGGTTCCATACTGGTGCTGCATACTCCAGTATAGGCCTGACGTACAGGGTGTACAGTGTCCTGAATGACTCCTTAGGTGTCTATAATCTTTTCACTACAGCCCACAGGATGGGTATGAGGTGCATAATAAAGATATTAAACTAAAGGCGTCGAAACGCTATTGTTATGTTAGCCAGGCGGCCAAGTGCTTCACCAGTGTTCCCTAAACACTTGAATGTGCGTTGATGACGTCATCAACCACCTTTGTGATCTGAGCTCACCCACAGAGTTTCGCCCACAGTGTTTCTCTTTCGGGTCACCCTGCCTCGGTGGGGTCTCCCACCATCTCTATATATATATATATATATATATATATATATATATATATATATATATATATATATATATATATATATATATATATATATATATATATATATACACACACAAATCTATGTATGTTTGTGTGTGTGTACTCACCTATTTGTGGTTGCAGGGGTTGATTCACAGCTCCTGGCTATGTGTGTGTGTGTGTGTGTGAGCTATTTTAAATTTTCTTCCTTAATTGATTTCATGGCTAGTAAAATTTACATACAAGTTAAGCAAGATATTCACTCATGTTTCGACACAGCATCAGCCAATAGAAACATTTCGCTCGAATATTTTAGAAAACGTATAGAAACGAACCCCCATCGTATATATTCTTGGGACAACTTAGAATTTGAAAATTTCTAATTTCAAAAATCTCCTGTCGAGTAATGGCAAATATCCCTGACAGATCAGCTAAGTTGAGAACTCTCACTATATCAAGGCAGACGAGTCTCCCTATGTATCTCGATTTCTCGTATATCTTAGGCTGCAAAAAGTGACCAATATATCACCGGGCTTTTCTGGAAGTCCAGTGGGGGTATAGGGGCGCAGACAGCGCGAGGCATATGTCATGAAGACTGTCATTCCTCAGTGTCACGGATGGAGGTGGGTCTGGTCCCATGTATGGTTCATTCCTGTGTCAAGCAGGAACGTTCCTGCATGAACGTTCGTGCATGAACGTTCCTGCATGATAGCGACTCTAAGCCGACATTAAGCCCGGACCAACATCATCATGGCCACTCATCAGTCCAACACAAACCGTTAAGAAATATATGAAAGGATTGGACAAAAAGTTACCTGGAGATGTTGATGTTCTGTATGGAGACGTGATGGTGGTATAGGCGTGGTTGGTACTGACCTGCATGGTACGTGGTTGGTGCTGACTTGCCTGGTACGTGGGTGGAACTGACCTGTCTGGTACGTGGGTCGTACTGACCTGCCTGGTACGTGGTTGGTACTGACTTGTCTGGTACGTGGGTGGAACTGACCTGTCTGGTACGTTGGTCGTACTGACCTGCCTGGTACGTGGGTGGTACTGACCTGCCTGGTACGTGGGTGGTACTGACCTGCCTGGTACGTGGGTGGTACTGACCTGCCTGGCACGTGGGTGGTACTGACCTGCCTGGTACGTGGGTGGAACTGACCTGTCTGGTACGTTGGTCGTACTGACCTGCCTGGTACGTGGGTGGTACTGACCTGCCTGGTACGTGGGTGGTACTGACCTGCCTGGTACGTGGGTGGTACTGACCTGCCTGGTACCTAGATGGTACTGACCTGCCTGGTAGTTGATATTGATAATATCGAAGACGTGGGCGGGGTTGGAGGGAGCCAGGGTGAAGGTGAAGGGAGGACCGTGCCCCAGAGCCCACACATCATCGTCAGTAGCTGTGAGGAGACCCAGGAGGGAGGCGGGGGCCCCCTCCCTCACGTGGAGGACGGTGGGGGGCAGGAGCCGCGGGGGGCAGTCGTTGACATCTGTGAGGGTGATGGTGAGGGTGGCGGTGGAGGAGAGGGATGGGCGGCCTTCATCTACAGCCACCACCCTCGCCACGCCCACCTCCCCGCCCGGAGCTTCACGGTCTAGGGCGCGCCATAACCTCACGCCCCCGTCAGCGTCTACAGTCACCGCGCCCCAGCCTCCCACCACACGGTAGTCCACGCCTTGCAGCTCCATCTGCAACAGTTTACACAAGCTCCTGCAAGTGCCAGCTTTTGTGTAATGCAACAGTCAGATATAACTAGGAAAACATCGTATGTTGTTACACCTTCACCTAATGGAGGCTGGGCTCATATATAGCTTAAAGTGTACGACAAGTCTCTTGGAGCCGGGAGAGAGTGAACCTAGTAGCGACTAGCGAAGAGTCGGGGCACAGGAGCTATGAACCGAAGAATGGTTAAGGGAAATCGGCCTGACGACTCTGGGGGATAGGGGGGTTAGGGAGACGTGATAGCGACATACAAAATACTGCGAGGAATAGATAAGGTGGATAGAGACAGGATGTTCCAGAGATGGGATACAGAAACAAGGGATCACAAATGGAAGTTGAAGACTCAGATGAGTCAAAGGGATGTTAGGAAGTATTTCTTCAGTCATAGAGTTGTCAGGAAGTGGAATAGTCTAGCAAGTGATGTAGTGGAGGCAGGAACCATACATAGCTTTAAGACGAGGTATGATAAAGCTCATGGAGCAGGGAGAGAGAGGACCTAGTAACGATCAGTGAAGAGGCGGGGCCAGGAGCTGAGTCTCGACCCCTGCAACCACAACTAGGTGAGTACACACACACAGAGTCGCTCACGTGTGGAAACAGAGCGGATGTTTTCAGGAAGCAAGCGACGTGGAGTGACAGTCATAATCTTCCATTCAGTCAACGCGCCCCACCAAAATCATTTTTCAAAATGCTGTCAGCGCAAAGTAGTGATACGGCTGACACTCTTGTTGTAGCACTGACGGTCGTGTGTTGACCGCACACCGTGCTGCTTCAGGTCCGCCTCGTCGCTCTCATCTGCATGAGTGTAACATAAGAATGGAGGAACACTGCAGAAGGCCTACTGGCCCATACAAGGCAAGTCGTTATCAAAACCACCCTTACCCAAGAATTTACTCCCGTACCCACGACACCAATCAAACCCAGCCCCTCCCACTCATATATTTGTCCAATCTCTTTGGACATCACATGTTAATGTGATGATCACTTACATTTTGCACTAGACACCAACACAGAATTTTGCATCTCTTGCGGCAGCTGCTCTGCCAGCACGGACTCTCCTGACTGTGGGTATAATCTTTCATGCTGTGTAATCCATACGGGTCTAGCGCCTATAAGAATCAATGGTAATCCCCCCATCCCCGCCCCCCCCCCCCAAAAAAAAAAAAATACTCTAACAAATACATTATTCATTACGAAAATACACTTAAATCCAATTACTGACTAGGCTTGTAATCCAGCACTGTCTGAGTACCTAGTCTTTCAGGCTTCCTGTGTTGTCTCTGCTGCTGCCTCTTTATTCCTCGCACTTTATAACGCAGTCTCTCTCATCCTCTCCCCTCCCACCTCTACCAACTATCCATACTTCCTATCCACATTGCCCTACCAAGGCAGGATTTCCTCAAATCCTTCCCCACTACTACCAGGACAATAACCACGGCCCCTGTCATAGTCTAAGCTCCAGCTGTAAGCAATCAATCTTCCTCACATGCAAAAACTCACCACACATCTCTCCCATCACCTAATGGACTTCAAATAAAAAAAATATCTAATATATTATTATCACTTGTCCCTCCCACGTAAATAAATAAATAAAATACAAAATATAATAAAAGGAAAACCAACATTTGGTACACCAATGTAGATGAAATATATATAAAAAAATGAATTAAGTGAAGGAATAGGAAATGTCACCATATATATTAGTTATCCCAGAAACGAAAGTAACAAGGAAAAATATCAGATGTGATATTCCCAGCTGGGTGCCAATAAATGAGGAAGAAAGGGAAAACAAGCTTCATAAAAAAAATAGTTCTGATTTTAATATAAATATTGGTTTAGGATTATACAAATTAGATTCATTTATAATTAGTAAAATTAGGGAAGAATCTAATCTATGTTTGACAAATTAGAATCATAAAATTTAGGAAGAATTTCAGCTTTGTTTGACAAGTCCTTGACCATCCCACCCGCATTATAATGGAACCGGTGTAATGTCGGACGTGACCGTGATATCTTAACCTTATACAGCTTTCAGTTCTGTTATTATTAGAGGTCCTTGATAATGTGAGACATCACGAAAGCGCTTAGAATTTCACTATATTTCTTCATAGCGGTTGTTTTGCATATATATATATATATATTTACATATACTCTTAACAATTCGTAAACAGGCGAAATTATTTACAAACATTATCTCTCAGTCCTGTCTGGTGTTGTGGATAAGTACTGTGGACTCTGCTGCCGAGTTTGCAGGTTCGAGTCCTGGTATGGATTGAGAGATAATGTTTATATATATATAGTATTTATATAAATAATTAATATTTACCTTTCGTTATTTGTTCTTTTTTTAATATTATAAATTGTCTCAGCCTACTCAGTATTTAAGCTACATTATACACTGTGTTTATGTGCTGGCGAGGTTACCTTCGTTAATAATACCAAAATGTTTGTATTTAAAGTGCGTAAATATTGGTTGTGATGAAGGTTATCGTGGAATCATGTATTGTAGAATATTACGATATTTGAAGACTACGGTACTCTTCACCCACCCCAAGACGGTACTCTTCACCCACCCCAAGACGGTACTCTTCACCCACCCCAAGACGGTACTCTTCACCCACCACAAGACGGTACTCTTCACCCACCACAAGACGGTACTCTTCACCCACCCCAAGACGGTACTCTTCACCCACCCCAAGACGGTACTCTTCACCCACCCCAAGACGGTACTCTTCACCCACCCCAAGACGGTACTCTTCACCCACCCCAAGACGGTACTCTTCACCCACCCCAAGACGGTACTCTTCATCCACCCCAAGACGGTACTCTTCACCCACCCCAAGACAGTACTCTTCACCCACCCCAAGACGGTACTCTTCACCCACCCCAAGACGGTACTCTTCACCACCCCAAGACGGTACTCTTCACCCACCCCAAGACGGTACTTTTCATCCACCCCAAGACGGTACTCTTCACCCACCCCAAGACGGTACTCTTCATCCACCCCAAGACGGTACTCTTCACCCACCCCAAGACGGTACTCTTCACCCACCCCAAGACGGTACTCTTCACCAACCCCAAGACAGTACTCTTCACCCACCCCAAGACGGTACTCTTCACCCACCCCAAGACGGTACTCTTCACCCACCCCAAGACGGTACTCTTCACCCACCCCAAGACGGTACTTTTCATCCACCCCAAGACGGTACTCTTCACCCACCCCAAGACGGTACTCTTCATCCACCCCAAGACGGTACTCTTCACCCACCCCAAGACGGTACTCTTCACCCACCCCAAGACGGTACTCTTCACCCACCCCAAGACGGTACTCTTCATCCACCCCAAGACGGTACTCTTCACCCACCCCAAGACGGTACTCTTCACCCACTCCAAGACGGTACTCTTCACCCACCCCAAGACGGTACTCTTCATCCACCCCAAGACGGTACTCTTCACCAACCCCAAGACGGTACTCTTCACCAACCCCAAGACGGTACTCTTCACCCACCCCAAGAAGGTACTCTTCACCCACCCCAAGACGGTACTCTTCACCCACCCCAAGGCTGAGGGACTGATTACCTCGTCTTTTGTATATAGTTCTGCTGTCTTCCTATTTTGTCCTTCAATTTGAATTGATAAAGCCACTAAAGGGCGAAACGTCTACAAATAAAGATACCCAGATGTGGCACATGTGTTTAATTCTTCACCGTCATCCTTGCTCAATTGCAAAGTGCACACGCTGAAGTTCTCAGTCTTATAAAGCTAGATGGTTTTCCTCAGTCCCCCTACAGGTATTACCTGGTAATATACACACGGAGGGAGGGGTTGGGCAGGCTTTTGGCTAGCTATTAAAGTCCTGCTTCAAAATATCGCTTTAGTGGAGATTGAGGTTGGGGAGAGAGGCAGAGGATTGAGAGAGAGAGTGAGTTTCTAATTAATAATAAATTTCCTCTCCCCATCTCTCTCTCACACACACACACGCCAGGAGCTGTGACTCGATCCCTGCAACCACAACTAGGTGAGTAAATTGACAAGGTGGACAGAGACAGGATGTTTCAGAGATGGGACACACCAACAAGGGGACACAACTGGAAGTTGAAGACTCAGATGAGTCACAGGGATGTTAGGAAGTATTTCTTCAGTCACAGAGTGGTCAGGAAATGGAAATGTCTGGAAAGGGAAGTGGTGGAGGCAGGATCCATACATAGGTTTAAGAAGAGGTATGATAAAGCTCACGGAGCAGGGAGTGACCTAGTAGCGATCAGTGAAGAGGCGGAGCCAGGAGCTATGAATCGACCCCTGCACCCACAATTAGGTGAGTACAATTAAGTGAGTACAATTAGGTGAGTACACACACACAGTGTACGTCATTCAGGCTGTGTAATGGCCGGGGTAAACTGACCCAAAATTCGCTGATCCGAAACACTGCCTGTGTTGAACACAGCCAGTATGGATCTTTATGACTCAGTCTGTGTACTCGTCCATGTCAGAGCCAACGCTGCCACAGAGAGAGACAGACTCGCAACCGGAAAGCCGTACGGATTTTTGCTTTAAGCCAAATAAAAGTTGAAATTTTGGAGGGAGAGGTTTGCTTTGCCAGAGCTGTCCTGTTCGACACTCTGCTTTGCTATCTCGTTACAAGTGTCGTTTGTATCATCAACAGCACTCTGGTGTGTGTACTGGTAGTAGTAGTAGTAGTAGCAGTAGTAGTAGTAGTAGTAGCAGTAGTAGTAGTAGTAGTAGCAGTAGTAGTAGTAGTAGTAGTAGCAGCAGCAGCAGTAGTAGTAGTAGTAATAGTGTTGGGTGTGAGTGTGGGATTCAGGTCACAATCAATGAGCTTTTCTCACAGTCGTTCCTCGCATGGTCTATGTGTGAAATATTTATTTTTATGTTAAAACTGAGTGTTTTTTTTTTTAAATTTATTCCCGAACAACAAGTAAAAATTTTTTGTCAATGCTGAGGGTAAGTTTGTTGGAGGCCAGACAGGTAGAACTCTTTCCGAGTTCCTTGTTGACCAGCTGAGGACAGCTGGAGCTTAAGTGTGAGAGGGAAGGAGGGTAGGTGTGAGAGGGAAGGAGGGTAGGTGTGAGAGGGAAGGAGGGTAGGTGTGAGATGGAAGGAGGGTAGGTGTGAGAAGGCAGGAGGGAAGGTGTGAGAGGGAAGGAGGGAAGGTGTGAGAGGGCAGGAGGGAAGGTGTGAGAGGGAAGGAGGGTAGGTGTGAGAGGGAAGGAGGGAAGGTGTGAGAGGGCAGGAGGGAAGGTGTGAGAGGGAAGGGCAGTAATGGAGATACAAGCTGTCAGTCATATCGCCAATGCAGTTAGGGAGAATTTAATCCTGTTTCAGGTAGGTACTGTCTCTACGACACACACACACACACACACACACACACACACACACACACACACACACACACACACACACACACACACACACACAGTATGCAACATGACTAGTCCGAAGAAAGGTTAAGGAAAATCGGCCTCACGACACTGGGTTAGGGGAGACATGATAGCGACATATAAAATACTGCGAGGAATTGACAAGATGGACAGAGACAAGATGTTCCAGAGATGGGACACAGAAACAAGGGGACACAATTTGAAGTTAAAGATTCAGATGAGTCAAAGGGATGTTAGGAAGTATTTCTTTAGTTATAGAGTTGTTAGAAAGTGAAATCGACTGGAAAGTGACGTAGTGGAGGCAGGAACCATACATAATTTTAAGACGAGGTTTGATATTGCTCATGGATCAGGGAGAGAGAAGACCTAGTAGCGATTAGTAAAGAGGCGGGGCCAGGAGCTATGAATCGACCCCTGCAACCACAAATAGGTGAGCACACACACACAGAGTGGAAATAAGAACGGAAGATTACTCGAACCAACTGCAGCAGTTAGGTGTCTGCTGGAATACCACCTGATGGTAGTACAACTTGAGTGGGAGGTCAGAGGAAGACTACCACTTGAGTGGGAGGTCAGATGAAGACTACCACTTGAGTGGAGACGGTGATCATAAACCTTACACAAAAAAATAACTTCGGTATGGCTGTACACTCATTCTTGCCCCCGAGGAACATACATACGGAATAACATCTGTGGCATATGTAAAGCTGGGAAATAATGCCTTCCAGGATTCTAAACAGGAAGACATTCAGATAACATGACATGGCATACGTAAGACCATACTCGAGCACCCGGCGCCACCATGGACCCATCATCTCAAGAATATCAAATATGCAAATCAAATTTATGAAGTTGTGAGGTTATCTGCAGGACTGGTCCCAGAACTGTGAGGGTTGGGATACACAAACAAATGATAAAGTCTTTCACTCCTGTATGATTCAAGAATCATACTCGACTTGAAAATGATGAATCAGATACATGTGCAACATCTGGGTATGTTTATTTGTAGACGTTTCGCCCTCCAGTGGCTTTATCAGTGCAAATTCAAGACTACGGTGCGCTTCAACTCCAAGGCCGAGGGACTGATTACCTCGTCTTTTGTATATAGTTCTACTGTCTTCTCATTATGTCCTTGAATTTGCATTGATAAAGCCACTGGAGGGCGAAACGTCTACAAATAAAGATACCCAGATGTTGCATATGTGTCTAATTCATCTTGTTGGTATTGTAGACCACTCATGTACATACTAGATATTTATAATAATAATAATAAATAATAATAATACTAATAAATCTTTATTTCTAAAAGTACATGTACAAGATATACAGACCATAGCTGACATCAATGACATGCTACTATTTAGGAAGCCGCTTGTTATGCTGAGCATTTCACGAAAATTAGGTCAGTTTTGTCCCCAGGATGCGACCCACACCAGTCGACTAACACCCAAGTACCTATTTTACTGCTAGGTGAACATGGACAGCAGGTGTCTTAAGAAAACACGTCCTAATGTTTCCACCCGTACCGGGGACCGACCCCCGGACCTCAGTGTGTGAGTTGAGTCCGCTACCAATCGAGCTACAGGACACCATTGGGTATCATAGTCGTTTTGCCCCCTAGTAGGAAACGTCTATCAAATATAGATACGCATGTGTTGCACATGTGTCTAATTCACCACAGTTACGGCGGTGTTGCTCCGGTGATACGGCTCCTGCTGGGGATACGGAGGTAAAATTTGTAGGGAGTCCGAGAGGTGCGGCAAAGAATTCCTCTAGTGTGAGGGAAGTGTACAAGTGAAGTGCATTAGAGAGGGGGAGGCAGTGAAGACCAACTCAATACATCGATTCAAAAGTCCACATGACGAGCTCAATAGCTCACGTGACAAGCTCACAAGGGTGGGAAATCACCGTGACTGACCAAGAAAACTAAAAGATGGTGACTAAAAATTAGCACTTAACCCCTTACGTAAGCGCGCGCGCGCACACACACACAAGCGCAGCTCTTCCAACTAAAACTAGGTAATAATACCCACGCACAGGGAATGTAATTACCTATTTACAGACACAGTAATAGAGCTATGCTCTTGTTGTTCTGCGTGTGTGTGTTTGTTTGTGTGTAAAGTATAGTCAGTTAGTACTTTATAAAAGTACGTAAAGTAAGCACCATTCACTACTCCTCACCACCACCAACACAGGTATGGTCTCTCACTACCACCAACACAGGTATGGTTTCACACCACCACCAACACAGGTATGGTCCCTCACCACCACCAACACAGGTATGGTCTCCCTCACCACCACCAACACAGGTATGGTCCCTCACCACCACCAACACAGGTATGGTCTCCCTCACCACCACCAACACAGGTATGGTCCCTCACCACCACCAACACAGGTATGGTCTCCTCACCACCACCAACACAGGTATGGTCCCTCACCACCACCAACACAGGTATGGTCTCCTCACCACCACCAACACAGGTATGGTCTCCCTCACCACCACCAACACAGGTATGGTCTCCCTCACCACCACCAACACAGGTATGGTCTCCCTCACCACCACCAACACAGGTATGGTCCCTCACCACCACCAACACAGGTATGGTCTCCCTCACCACCACCAACACAGGTATGGTCCCTCACCACCACCAACACAGGTATGGTCTCCCTCACCACCACCAACACAGGTATGGTCTCCTCACCACCACCAACACAGGTATGGTCTCCTCACCACCACAACACAGGTATGGTCCTCACCACCACCAACACAGGTATGGTCCCTCACCACCACCAACACAGGTATGGTCTCCTCACCACCACTAACACAGGTATGGTCCCTCACCACCATCAACACAGGTATGGTCCCTCACCACCACCAACACAGGTATGGTCTCCTCACCACCACCAACACAGGTATGGTCCCTCACCACCACCAACACAGGTATGGTCTCCTCACCACCACAGGTATGGTCTCCCTCACCACCACCAACACAGGTATGGTCTCCTCACCACCACCAACACAGGTATGGTCTCCTCACCACCACCAACACAGGTATGGTCCCTCACCACCACCAACACAGGTATGGTCCCTCACCACCACCAACACAGGTATGGTCTCCCTCACCACCACCAACACAGGTATGGTCCCTCACCACCATCAACACAGGTATGGTCCCTCACCACCACCAACACAGGTATGGTCTCCCTCACCACCACCAACACAGGTATGGTCCCTCACCACCACCAACACAGGTATGGTCTCCCTCACCACCACAGGTATGGTCTCCCTCACCACCACCAACACAGGTATGGTCTCCCTCACCACCACCAACACAGGTATGGTCTCACTCACCACCACCAACACAGGTATGGTCCCTCACCACCACCAACACAGGTATGGTCTCCCTCACCACCACCAACACAGGTATGGTCTCCCTCACCACCACCAACACAGGTATGGTCCCTCACCACCACAGGTATGGTCTCCCTCACCACCACCAACACAGGTATGGTCCCTCACCAACACCGGTTCAAAATATCTCACAAAGTTTACAATATGTTGGATGCATTTTTATGCAGACATTTTTTTCTGGTTTAAAATCCCACGTACATCTTTTTCCTGTCCCTCTCGCCTGTTGGCGATTTCACTTCGTTTTAAGTATAATGTTTGTACGCGTTTTTATCCTCCTCTGTTTTTTTCATGTTTTAACGACCTCGTTCTTTTATGTTTACACAAAACAATGTCATGGTGTTTGGAAAATATTTAAATAATAATAATAAAGTACCACTACTGCTACTACGAATAATAATAATAATAATAATAATAATAATGATAATAATAATAATAATAATCCTGCGTGTCTCAAGAAAGGGAAATAAATGTTGATAAATTTGGTTCTTTTAAAAAGGTTCCTTCGGACATTTTCTTAGTAAATGGCTGTCAACAGTCATCCTGTCAACCTTTTCTTGATCTCTGACTGATGTTGACCCCTGGCTGAACTTGCCCCTTAACTGACAGTAATCCCTGACTGATCTTGACTCATGTCTGACGAGCTCCTGACATACAGAAACAGACAGAGAGGAACATTCAGGCTGACAGGCTGACAGGCAGACATGAAAGAGGAACGTAAAAAAAAGTAGATAGGCTGAAAGAGATAGGCAGACAGGACAGAAAGAGGCAGATGGATAGGCAGGCAGGCAGATAAAGATGCAGCAAGGATTGAAAAGGTATCATATTTTTATCGAAATACAATACCGAGATGTTGATAAATAAGACAGATTTACAATACTTGAGTTTATTGTCGAAACGTCTGGCTTGTGCAACAGACTTCTTCAGTGACATACAGGTGAATGTTGTTCATGAATGGTATACAATACCTGTATTGATAAAGCCACTGGAGGGCGAAACGTCTACAATAAAGATACCCAGATGTCGCACATGTGTCTAATTTTCATCATAGAGGTGAATGCAGCACTGGAAGCAGTAGAAACAGTACTGATGTGATCAGTCCCTCACTCCCGGTGGCAGGTGGTCAGTCCCCTCAAGCCGAAAACTTATATATATAAGCAAGAATGGAGGTGAGATGAAGCAGCTGGAGCTGGCATGACAAGTGAGCGTGGTCACCCAGCAACAGGACGAGCCCTGAAATAGGAATGGGGAAGACGACCCACGGCGGCACAGCCAAGGTGGAAAGCAACATCCAGAAAGCCAGTGGTTGAATATTGAAGGAGGGAGCTGCGGCCCTGGATAACCCACCGCCTTACACCAACACAAGACAATCACGTACCAGTACCTGACGAGATCAGGTACCTGGAGAGACCTATCAGGTGTCTAGTGAGGCCAATCAGACAGCTTCAGGAAGCCTAGGTACCCGTAGGACAGGATAATCACAATATTGACGGGACAGGCAGCAGATCGTCGACTAGATCTCACGCAGTCAAGCTGGACGGACTGTGACAGGCTTGTGGACCGTCTAAATAAAACAAAAAGGCCTTGTTTATTGAACATCAACACTGGTTCACCAACGGGATGTCCCGTCCACCAACACGGGTTCCCGTCCAATTTGCCCAAAATACTTTGCATAACAAGGGGTATTCTTTGTAGTAGTATATCATTGATGTCAGCTAGGCCTATATACCTTGTACATGTACTTGTAGAAATAATAATTATTATTATCATTATAAAGTGGCTTCTGGGGCCCCTCCGGGATTAGGGGCCCTGAAACCTAAGCTTCATTAGTTTCATAGTAGATCCGTTCATGTATTTAACTAAGAGAGTTTAATGCGATCTACTGCAGCGTTCTTTTGTTCTTATGTAAATTTATTAAAGACTAAGGACGGGGCTTTCACTTAAGAGCTGTGACCAGTGAAGGGAATAACATTTTATGTTAAGCATTAAACCCGTGAGGATCATTAAGCGCAAGGATTGATGGAGGCTCGGGCCTCCGTCTGGTGATCAATAGTGGTGGTGGGGATGGGTGAGGTTGGCTGTAATGGTGGTAATTGTTGTGGAATTGGTAGTTATGGTAGCGGTAATTTTGATGGTGGTGGTAGTGATACTTGTATAGTGGTAGTAGCAATAGGGGAGTAGTAGTGGTGGTGGTAGCATTGGTTGGGGTTGCTGTTACGGTGGTAGTGGTGATGGTAGTAGTGGTAGTGGTTGTAGTGGTAGTGGTGGTGGTAGTAGTGGTGGTGGTAGTAGTGGTAGTGACGTTGGTGTTGAACTGAAAACAAAAAAAGTTACAAAAACTGAAAGAGCAGAGGTCCAGCGGAGACATGACCACGACGTAACAGATACTCTGTGACATCAAGACAGACTGCTACTCGAGGGACCACAACCAGGACAACACCTGTAAATTCAACACCTGTCAGAGGGGACATAGAATTATCCAGGGAAGGACATATAATTTTTATTTATTCCAGGTTTGAAAACAAACGCTGGGAGAATTTAATTACGATAGATTACTGAAAATTAAGAGGGGACAAGAGGTAGAGCTTAACACCAAGAAATGGGTAAAGACAACACACACACACACATATATGAAACGGTTTAGCCGACAGTGAAACAGGAGGCTGTGGGTCAGGGAGACAGGAACGTGGGTCAGGGAGAAAGGAACGTGGGTCAGTGAGACAGGAACGTGGATCAGGGAGATAGGAACGTGGGTCAGGGAGACAGGAACGTGGGTCAGGGAAACAGGAACGTGGGTCAGGGAGACAGGAACGTGGGTCAGGGAGACAGGAACGTGGATCAGGGAGACAGGAACGTGGATCAGGGAGACAGGAACGTGGATCAGGGAGACACGGTAATACACACAACAAACTCACAGCTTCAATTCAGTATTGTGTCGATCATGAAAGTTGCCAGGAGTTCCTCCATGAATACTGTGATGTAGCCAAGTATGTGGTAGAAACTGCCAGTCAGCCAGTGGATGGAGACATTAAACTGCCTTAGCTGTTTATGTTAGGTAAAAAAAGACATAAAAACAACTAACGAGACTCATTATAGCTACCCAGAGGGTATAAGAGAGAACATGATGAGATGAGGCAAGTTAGAACATGAGCACTGCAGTAGAGCTTCTGCTCTATGTAAATATTTGGGTGAATCTTATTGTAGCCAGCTGGCCCAGTGGCTTGCGCACTGGCCTGGCGTTTTAGGACTCACTTGCTATGGATTTAATTCCCATCCGTTCCGTGGTTTATTTAGTAGTAGTAGTAGTGACTTAGGTGATGGCGGAGTTCACAGGATTTCTTTACATTTCGGAGGTAAAGCTTCCTTTGTTACTTTATCTCTGAAATAAGAGATTAATGACGAATCGAGGCATTATTGTTTGCGGGTGTTTGGTTCCTTAATCGCTATGGCAGCTTCGTTCCATCTCATAAAGTGGCTGATGGGTACCAGCGTTGTATACAGCAACTGAACTTGGTCAGCAGGAACCACACAAAAAGCTTCAGTATCTGTCGTAAACGTCATATACAGTACAGAGCAGTTTCACCACAGCCCTGAGTGAAACTTTCCATTGCCAATTTTCCCAGATGGTACGTCACTGCCCCTCTGCAACACAGCATTGCAATCGTGAGTCATTGTCACCACCATGGCCAACACAGGGAAGGAATCGTCATGTTTGACTCTATCAACTAAAATACTCAAATGATGGATCTCCTGACCCGTCTACATACGATTGCCTCGCAGCACACTGTAGTGGGAGACTCTCCAAACACTTCCTATTCAAATTCCAAAAAAATACTCAAGCGCATTGTACTCAATGCCTAGTAACCCTAAACCCTCACACACACGCACATGTATGGACTGCGCAACCTCCATAAGCACAAGTCACATCAGGTATAGGAAGTACACCACATAAATTACCCGAAGTCTTCGACAATGATTTCCTTGTCTCCTGGGAACCTCAGCAGCAGTAAAGACAACCCAGTCCGGATGGAGAACCTAAGTTGTCTTGATGTTACTTTTTTTTTTTTTTTTACAAAGGTCCCCACCACACATGCGATCTTTGACATAAAGTCAACCAGAGCTCTTTTCTTCTTCTGCCTCCCGGGAATTATTGCACTTTAGATATCCTCTACAAGCAAACATACAGGGTGGGTAGGGTTTCTCCATCAGCACTGACCTGACGAACATATACATGGAACATCTAGAAACATAGAGCTTTGCCAACATTATCCCTGCAACATCATATGAGCGTGATACCTAAACGACATCTTCTAATCCCTAAAAAGTGTTTTGATATTCAGAACGTGCAAAAACACCTCAACAAAGAAGAACCAACAGTCCAATTCAAGCTTGACGAGGGAACCAATGACATCTTACCACTCCTCGACGTCCACATCCACAAAGTAGATAACATCTTGAAATTCCAAATCTACATGAGGTCTACAAACACAAAAATGACCTTACTCCCACCCCAGTCAAAATACCAAGACTAAAAGAGGTATCAGAGGACATCTACATGAGCTTCTTCACGGCTACTACAACTATTTCTACAACTTACCCATCCCTTTGGGTATGACCTACTTCCATTGGGAATCCCTTCTACCAGTGACTATGGCCTCGTCTGCTACCCGTCCCAATCCACCTGACGTTAGTATATAAGCGCCAGCCTCCTTGCCTTTGCTCCAGAATCTTCACGACTACGGTGATCTTCACACCAACTCCATGGTTGAGGGACAGATTACCTCATCTTTTGTATTTACTTCTACTGTCTTCAGATTATGTCCTAGAATCTTTATTGATAAAGCCACTGGATGGCGAAACGTCTACAATAAAGATACCCAGATGTTGCACATGTGTCTCAATTTTTCATCGAGGTGTCAGCATCAGTTTTTTCCCTACAGAGCCTAACACACTTGCAGCCTCTTGAAAAGGAATGGTCCTACATACACCAGTCCTCACCGAGATACACTTCTTAAAGACTACAAGAAACGACCCCTACTCATCATTAATTCTTCATGTACTGGCACCACTTTGAATAAAGTTATCATCGTTCCCAACAGTCAGGATGTCCTCAACTTCTCCAAATGCAGCACTAAGAGTCGCCATAGCGACCAACACATCCATTCAAAGACCTCACTAGGACCGAAGTAGAGAACCTTGAACCAGTCAACGTACGGGTTTACATAATTCCTTATGAAGGCTCTAACAAGGTATTCGTTATAGAAAGATCGTGAAACTTGGGAATACAGCTAAATGAAGACATCTACGCATGTAGGTGCGACAAGCAGGGCATCCTGTGCAACACTGGAGCACCACCAACAACTTGATGAAATGGAATGAGGCTCACTTAGTGATCAAGGAAGCAGTCACCAGCAAACAAAAATGCCTTGAAGCATCATTAGTCTCTATGTTAGACACAATTACACAGAACAAAGGCAACTTCATTATCTCTGAAATATAAGCAAGAAGCTTTCTGAAAGTGTTAATGCCAGACGTCATCTGACAACAAGGAACTTCTACTACTACTACTACAACTACTAACTACGACTACTACTAGTTGCTCTCGTCTAGTTTAACCCCGTTTATGAAGGAGAGATGAGGTGAGTGATGGTGGTGGGTGATGCTGGGTTACTCACCATGTCAGGATCAGTGGCGGGGAGGGAAGCCAGGAGGGTGCCAGGGGCGGTGTCCTCCCTGACTGTGACGTGGGCGTGTGGGCGGCTGAACTGAGGTGGGTTGTCATTCACGTCACGTAGTGACACTTCCACCCACGCTGTGTCCGTGTGTCTGGCGTCACTCCACCCACCTCGACCCTGTGTACAACACACAGTCAGGTGTGAATATGTATCACGACACATGAAAGTTAAGTATCAGCTGAATTAGTACATAGAAAGGAATTTGTGGTGGTGGTGGGTGGTGGTGGTGGTGTGTGGTGGTGTGTGGTGGTGTGTGGTGGTGTGTGGTGGTGTGTGGTGGTGTGTGGTGGTGTGTGGTGGTGGTAATCTGGGCATCAGGCATAAACTCTGAATCAGCAGTGTCACCTGCAAGCTGCAAACCCGAATGGGAGCATACAAACTGCAGAATAGATGGTACTCTATTTCTGATAGCTCCAGTGCTTCATGTAAGACACGTCTATCACTCCACTGACTGGAAAATCAAGAAAGCTGACACATGCAAATTTAAATGTAATTGATATATATATTTATCAGCAATACGCGCAAAGCCCGTAGGGGTTGATACATACAATGGGTCATACAAATCCAGGCTCGATACGAGAGAAGGGGGAATCCAGGTCCTTGGAACATGACTCCCCTCCTCCCGAAGATGGTGTGAATATCATTGGTGTTTGTTGTAGTGTAAACATCAGCCCAGCATAATTAAAGTGTATAGAACACTTGTCAGTGTTGAGTAATAGCCCCCATGATGACAGAAACTCAGGAGATTAATTGATCTGTATATTTCGACCCCTTCTAGGATCCTCTTATATATACATATATATGTATGTCGTGCAGAATAGGTAAAACTTGTCAATTAGCAAGAACTCATTTAGAATTAAGTCCTTTCTAAAATTTTCTCTTATACGTTTAAAAATGTATTTTTTTTTCATTTATGTTAATGTAAAAATTAATAATTTTGTACCAAAAGAGCCTTAGAAAACTTACCTAACCTTATTATAACAAGCACAATTTAATTTAGCCTAATCCAACTAAATATATTTTAGATAAGTTTACAATAATTTAATAATAAACAAACAAAATGAAATATATTTTTTCGGTAGGTTGAGAATGATTTCTGCGAAACTATTGTACACACAAATTTTCGATTGCCTTATTCGGCAAGAAGAGCCTTGCTGTGTTAGCCAAAATCGCAAGTTTTACCTATTCGGCACGACATTACAATATATATGTATGTATGCATATATATGTATGTATGCATATATATGTATGTATGCATATATATGTATGTATGCATATATATGTATGTATGCATATATATGTATGTATGCATATATATGTATGTATATATGTATGTATATATGATTATATATATATATATATATATATATATATATATATATATATATATATATATATATATATATATATATTAAGAGGATAATGCATGCAGAGTCATAAAGCATGCAGGCAACAAAAACATCACGAACAGTAGCAGTGAGTGCAATAAGAGGAGAGCGTCGCCCGACCCTCGTCTGTCATTCCACAGCATCATGTTTTGTGCCAGCTCTGCAGAGAATTGCATTCCAAATATCTCGTAAAAGGATCCCCCGTGGTTAGCTGGTGGCAGCGGTGAAACACGCTGCAGTGGGCACGCTGGCACTCTGCCAGACCGGGTAAGGGGGGTTGAAGGAGCACTGGCACCAGGCGATTATTCCGTGTACTGGGCATAACCTTAAAATACACGCTCACACACACACACTCACACACACATACAGTCAGGAGTTGTGGCTCGACCTCTGCGACCACATATTGGTGAGAACACACATGAGATAATTTAATACCTCCTACAATGGGCATTAAAGTTATGATTACGAGGCATTAATACAACGTAAAGGAACAATATAACGTGACGGGGCAATAGGACATTACGAGGCAATAGAACGTGACGGGGCAATATAACGTGACGGGGCAATAGAACGTGACGGGGCAATAGAACGTGACGGGGGAAGCAGAATGTGACGGGGCAATACAACTGACCAGTCGATGAGTCCATGGCAGTAATTACCGTCGTAAACTGTTTATATTAGCAGGCACAGTTGTTTTTAATCACCCTTGTAATTAAAGGCGAGTAAATATACGTGTTTAATGTAAGACTCGCGTGAACACCCACACACACACACACACACACACACACACACACACACCCACACACACTCACACCTACACCCACACTCATACACACCCACACACACACACCCACACTTCTTCCAAGGGTTGGAGAGAGATACAGAACGTAATTATGAAAAGAAGAGGCGCAGAGGAGGTGTAATTGAGTTATATACAATTTCTCTATTCCCGGAGGTGAAAGGAAAGTGGAATGAGTCAGAGGAGGGCGTGGTGGAGATTCCCCTCACTTCACAGCTTTAAGAGTGGGTACGGCAGAGGTTGAGGTGTTAGTATTTGATATAACCAAGCCAGCTTAAGAAGCCAGAACAAGAACAATGAATTGACATCAAGTCACCATGAGTACCAGCAAGCCATCAAGAGTACCAGCAAGTCACCATGAGTACCAGCAAGCCATCAAGAGTACCAGCAAGCCACCATGAGTACCAGCAAGCCACCAAGAGTACCAGCAAGCCACCATGAGTACCAGAATAGCCACCATGAGTACCAGCAAGCCACCACTCACAGACATACCCTAGTTAAGAAATGTTTTTTATCAAGTACCATATCGTATGTGTATATTGGCTTCCTTTACGTGAAGGACCCCGTGAAGGACCCCGTGAAGGACCCCGAGCTGCTGCAACTCTTTAGTGGTCAGAAGACCTGCTGCCATCATGGTCTTTACGTGAAGGACCCCAGGCTGCTGCAGCTGTGTAGTGGTCAGACCACCTGCTGCCATCATGGTCTTTACGTGAAGGACCCCAGGCTGCTGCAGCTGTGTAGTGGTCAGACCACCTGCTGCCATCAAGGTCCTGAATGTTTTATTCTGGTGATGGGGGGAGGGATTGAAGGGCAGGGATGGGGGGCTTCATTTCCCCTTTACATACAAACCAAAAGTAAAAATAGGCCAGCAGTATCACAAGCACACTGTTCCTCCAACCGCTGCTATATTTACATAAAAAGATCGTATAGATGTAAGTCCATTTGAGATTACACCAAGATATGCAAACTGGTATTACAGTAAGGCTGGGAGAGGGGCGAGGGAGCAAAGGTGAAGAGTGAAGAGGAAAAGGAAGGGGGAGAAGGGGGTGAATAAAGGTTTCTGACCCCCAGCAGCTGTGGACAGTGATTCTGTCTCACGCCCACTGATGTTTAGTTACAACTGCTCACAACACAAGGACAAAGGCTAACAACTGCTCACAACACAAGGTCAAGCTTTCATTTCACTCAGACTGCTTAATGCAACACAGGTAAACCCGAGTGACCACTGCTGCCGTGGTCCAACATAATGGGCCACTGCCACAACATGTGGCCTTTATCACATGAATGAGACCTCCACCACATAAACTGGACCTCCACCACATGAATGTAACCTCCACTACATGACTGAGACCTCCACCACATGAATGGAACCTCCACTACATGACTGAGACCTCCACCACATCAATGCGACCTCCACCACTACAACATGTGGGTCGCATCACCAGCACAACACCTGCAGAGCGCCTGCATCACCACCACAACACCTGTATTCCCACAATAAGGCAGGTGTTTAACGAGGCTCTCAGCACACTTGCCGGTTCAACGAGAAGTTAAGAGTAAGGTCTGCATAAACACATTTACATTATCTCGAGCTCTCATATTTAACACAGGAAATTGTCACGGTAAATATTACACACACAGCATCGCCACCTATAAAATATCTGATTTCAAAACAAATATTTCCGGCCATATTGAAAAAAAAAAGACTCACGTTTTAGGGTAAGCTTTTATTGCGACAGAGTTTCTGTCTGCGAAGCTCCATCGTCACTGTAAACCTCTACGCAGAGCGAAACGTTGTCCCGATAAAAAAAAAAGGTTGAGCCGAAACTTGCCTGGTTTCTTTACTGATATACGAGACACTTGAGCAACACTTAGGTATGTTTACAGTGACTGAACACTGTACCAGTCAACAGTGACTGAACACTGTACCAGCCAGCAGTGACTGAACACTGTACCAGTCAACAGTGACTAAACACTGTACCAGCCAGCAGTGACTAAACACTGTACCAGCCAGCAGTGACTTAACACTGTACCAGCAGTGACTGAACACTGTACCAGCCAGCAGTGACTGAACACTGTACCAGCCAGCAGTGACTGAACACTGTACCAGCCAGCAGTGACTGAACACTGTACCAGCCAGCAGTGACTGAACACTGTACCAGCCAGCAGTGACTAAACACTGTACCAGCCAGCAGTGACTGAACACTGTACCAGCCAGCAGTGACTGAACACTGTACCAGCCAGCAGTGACTGAACACTGTACCAGCCCGCAGTGACTGAACACTGTACCAGCCCGCAGTGACTGAATACTGTACCAGCCAGCAGTGACTGAACACTGTACCAGCCCGCAGTGACTGAACACTGTACCAGCCAGCAGTGACTGAACACTGTACCAGCCAGCAGTGACTGAATACTGTACCAGCCAGCAGTGACTGAACACTGTACCAGCCCGCAGTGACTGAACACTGTACCAGCCGCAGTGACTGAACAGCCTGATGTACGCAGCCAGCAGTGACTGAACACTGTACCAGCCCGCAGTGACTGAACACTGTACCAGCCGCAGTGACTGAACACTGCATACCAGCCAGCGAGTGACTGAACACTGTACCAGCCAGCAGTGACTGAACACTGTACCAGCCAGCAGTGACTGAACACTGTACCAGCCAGCAGTGACTGAACACTGTACCAGCCAGCAGTGACTGAACACTGTACCAGCCAGCAGTGACTGAACACTGTACCAGCCAGCAGTGACTGAACACTGTACCAGCCAGCAGTGACTGAACACTGTACCAGCCAGCAGTGACTGAACACTGTACCAGCCAGCAGTGACTGAACACTGTACCAGCCAGCATTGACTGAACACTGTACCAGCCAGCATTGACTGAACACTGTACCAGCCAGCATTGACTGAACACTGTACCAGCCAGCATTGACTGAACACTGTACCAGCCAGCAGTGACTGAACACTGTACCAGCCAGCAGTGACTGAACACTGTACCAGCCAGCAGTGACTGAACACTGTACCAGCCAGCAGTGACTGAACACTGTACCAGCCAGCAGTGACTGAACACTGTACCAGCCCGCAGTGACTGAACACTGTACCAGCCGCAGTGACGCACTGTCCAGCAGTGACTGAACACTGTACCAGCCCGCAGTGACTGAACACTGTACCAGCCCGCAGTGACTGAACACTGTACCAGCCAGCAGTGACTGAACACTGTACCAGCCAGCAGTGACTGAACACTGTACCAGCCAGCAGTGACTGAACACTGTACCAGCCAGCAGTGACTGAACACTGTACCAGCCAGCAGTGACTGAACACTGTACCAGCCAGCAGTGACTGAACACTGACAGCCAGCGTGACTGACTACCAGCCAGCAGTGACTGAACACTGTACCAGCCAGCAGTGACTGAACACTGTACCAGCCAGCAGTGACTGAACACTGTACCAGCCAGCAGTGACTGAACACTGTACCAGCCAGCAGTGACTGAACACTGTACCAGCCAGCAGTGACTGAACACTGTACCAGCCAGCAGTGACTGAACACTGTACCAGCCAGCAGTGACTGAATACTGTACCAGCCAGCAGTGACTGAAAACTAGAACTCACTCCAGGAGTTTTCCCCTGGCACCAGTGCCACAATGGCACTCAGAGAGTGAGTGACAGCGGAAGAAACGCAAATAATGGAGCATCATTCAACCTATTTTCCGAACACAACCGTGATCTTTGTCACTGTCGTGGCGAGTAAACACACCCACCCACACACACACACACACACACACATATACACACACACACATATACACACACACATACAGCCCCCGGTGGCCTAGTGGGTAAAGCTCTTGCTTCACGCACGGAGGGGCCGGGTTCAATTCCCGGTGGGGCAGAAACATTTCGAAGTGTTTCCTTACATACACATACACACACACATATATACAACAGGCCTAGTGTCTAATTGACATGTGCCTAGGACAAAATGGTAACTAACACACACACCATCCACTGTCACTTTTGTTGAGACACTCGCCAACACTCGCCAACACACTAGCCAACACACTCGCCAACACACTCGTCAACACACTCGCCAACACACTCGCCAACACACTAGCCAACACACTAGCCAACACACTAGCCAACACACTAGCCAACACACTAGCCAACACACTAGCCAACACACTCGCCAACACACTCGCCAACACACTCGCCAACGCACTCTTTAGAGAATATTGACAACAAACAAAAAATTTCTATGCTGCTGAAATACATCTTCATTAATTATAATGCAACACTGATACAACACCATGATGCAACACCATGACGCAACATTATGGAAAACCTAATATAATATAATTAGATACAATATTAGGAAACTATTTATTTTTGTTAACAAACACTACCTTGGCAATTAATTTCTGTATCTTAATTACCACGTTGATTCAGAATGACTCATTAATGTTTTAATGACACGTGATGGAGACCTCCCTAATAACACATTATTATTATTATTATTGTTATTATTATTACTGTTAATATTATTATTATTATAAGTATTAATATTACTAGTATGATTATTATTACTGGGAAAGCACTAAGCCCGTTGAGGTACAGAAGTACTCAATTTAACGTCGTTTCGTTCAACGTCGTTTCGTTATAACGTTGATGAGAATAAGAAATCAATTCCCAGCCGGGAATGGAAAATATGGAAAGTTTTTTAAATATCTGGATGGAGGACCTGCATCATCGGGGTAACTCTCCATGCTCGCTAATGACCATACAAATGAAAACTTTAAGTTTATTTGAAGATCTAAAGAAAAAAAAATGGTTCCAGTGCTGATAGTGAAACCTTCGTGGCAAGTCGTGGTTAGTTTGTACGTTTTAAGAAACACTTAAAAACTCTGTGTAACATACGAATAATAGGCGAGTCTGTAGGTGCCGAAGTCGCAGCTGCTTACCCAGCATCACTATTATGTTAATTTCCTCCCTTATGGCTGTTTGTATGCAGCTTTTATGATATGCATCGTGTTTCTTATATAATTCTGAAAAACATGTGATACCTAAATTAATAAAAATATCAATAATAGAGTTAATATACGACTTTATAGCGCCCAAGAGCGCCATACTCCATGACGTCTGCAGCACTACTGCCTCTCCCTCTCAGCTTTCTCTCCCGTGCCGTAGCAACTTGACTCTTGTTTATCTCAATTAGCCTATGGTAAAATTGGTTTCGTTATACGTCGTTTCGCTTAACGCTGCAGTTTCCGAGAACCTATCAATGACGTTAAGTGAGGACTTCCTGTATATACCAAGAGGTGTGTCAGTGGGTATACACGAGAGGTGTGTCAGTGGGTATACACGAGAGGTGTGTCAGTGGGTATACACGAGAGGTGTGTCAGTGGGTATACACGAGAGGTGTGTCAGTGGGTATACACGAGAGGTGTCAGTGGGTATACACTGGAGTTTACTCTTAGTGAAAGCCCACTCCCTTCCGAGGAAGGGAAGGGGTCGGCCCAGACAGGTGTGCTTGTGAAGCACACCACTTGGCACTCCCATATGTGGGAGAGCCAGGTGCCTCGAGCTTAGATATTCTAGTTTCCAGGCTGCAGGTGCCAAGCTGCAGGCGCCAGGCTCCAGGTTTAAAGCATTCCATGACTGAATAATCCATTGTAGAGGTTTAAAACTATTATTTTTTGTTTTGCTTAAAGGAATCGGCCGGTCACACACTGGAAATTCTATGACATTTGGGAACACTCTTCGATTCTCTGCACCAGCTAGGAGGCTTTATTTCCCGTCCTCAACTTTGGAAAGGAAGGATATATACGAGAGGGAGGATATATACGAGAGGGTGGATGTATACACGAGAGGGAGGATATATTCGAGAGGAAGGATATATACGAGAGGGAGGAGAGAGTGTCAACTAAATCCTATTTTTTCCTCACATCTTGTCAACTGAACCTCGATAGCATTTTTGTTTTTGTTTTGACATGGTGCAGTGGTGGAGCTGACGAGGGATTGATCATTGCTGCTCATCGATTAACGTACAGGTAATTGCAACTTACTGAGCGCCTCGCCAGAGATAGGGTTGAGTAGGGCCGTCGTATTGGAGAACCTCAGTGCCCCTTATTGTTTACTGAAGCTGACAGCTGACATCATCATCAACATCATCATCATCTTGGGCTAAGATGTTCAGTCTGTCTGAGAGTTCGCTGGTGAGTTCGTAAGACGATCTGTCGAGTGTCTGTTGTGTGTATTCATCAACTTGTATTCATGGACTTGTAAACTCAGGGGTTCGAGTCTTTGCTCCTGACTCAGGCATCTGTTCACATCCAATGACATTGCTCCTTTCTTGCCGCTTGGACTTCCATAACATTATAATGGCGTACACTATCGAAAAGTTCCGTCCGCTCTGCAGGCTTCTTCAGCCGAGTACAGACGTAAAAAAAAAAAAAATACTGCAGAAGCGGTGGAGAGGTAAAGAAAATGTGATGAGTCCATAAGGTTTACAGTAGTGTTCGAGATGGTCAATCTTTCAGCTTCGAGGCTTCGCTTCCCCAGTTCCATATCTGAGACTCGTTTTCTACCAGAGATTACATAAGTACTTTTCTACGTAGTTATACGTCATGTGTCTTCAGCTCATATTGGAGTTGTATGAATTGCTGGATATATATATATATATATATGTCGTGCCGAATAGGTAAAATTGGTCAATTAGCAAGAACTCATTTAAAATTAAGCCCTTTCTAAAATTTTCTCTTAGACGTTTAAAGAAATATTTTTTTCATTTATGTTAATGTAAAAATTAATAATTTTGTACCAAAAGAACCTTTGAAAACTGACCTAACCTTATTATAACAAGCGCAATTTAATTTAGCCTAATCCAACTAAATATATTTTAGATAAGCTTGCAATAATTTAATAATAATCAAACACAATGAAATATATTTTTTGTTAGGTTCAGATTGATTTTTGAGAAATTATTGCATACACAAATTTTCGCTTGCCTTATTCTGCAAGAAGAGCGTTGCTATTTAAGCCAAAATCGCAAGTTTTACTTATTCGGTACGATATATATATATATATATATATATATATATATATATATATATATATATATATATATATATATATTATATATATATATATATATATATATATATATATATATATATATATATATATATATATATATATATATATATATATATTATTTATTAACACATCGGCCGATTCCCACCAAGGCAGGGTGGCCCGAAAAAGAAAAACTTTCATCATCATTCACTCCATCACTGTCTTGCCAGAAGGGTGCTTTACACTACAGTTATAAAACTGCAACATTAACACCCTCCTTCAGAGTGCCGGCACTGTACTTCCCATCTCCAGAACTCAAGTCCGGCCTGCCGGTTTTCCCCTGAACCCCTTCATAAATGTTACTTTGCTCACACTCCAACAGCACGTCAAGTATCAAAACCACATGCCTCCACTCACTCCTATCAAATACGCTCACACATGCTCGCTGGAAGTCCAAGCCCCTCGCACACAAAACTTCCTTTACCCTCCTCCAACCTTTCCTAGGCCGACCCCTACCCCGCCTTCCCTCCACTACAGATTTATACACTCTCGAAGTCACTCTGTCTCGTTCCATTCTCTCTACATGTCCAAACCACCTCAACAACCCTCCTCAGCTCTCTGGACAATCGTTTTGGTAATCCCGCACCTCCTCCTAATTTCCAAACTCCGAATTCTCTGCATTATATTCACACCACACATTGACCTCAGACATGACATCTCCACTGCCTCCAGCCTTCTCCTCGTTGCAACATTCATCACCCATGCTTCACACCCATATAAGAGCGTTGGTATAACTATACTCTCATACATTCCCTCTTTACTTCCATGGACAAGGTTCTTTGTCTCCACAGACTCCGAAGTGCTCCACTCACCCTTTTCCCCCCATCAATTCTATGATTCACCTCATCCTTCATAGACCCATCCGCCGACATGTCTACTCCCAAATATTTGAATACATTCACCTCCTCCATACTCTCTCCCTCCAATCTGATATCCAATCTTTCGTCACCTATTCTTTTGTTATCCTCATCACCTTACTCTTTCCTATATTCACTTTCAATTTTCTTCTTTTACACACCCTACCAAATTCATCCACCAACCTCTGCAGCTTCTCTTCAGAATCTCCCAAAAGCACAGTGTCATCAGCAAAAAGCAACTGTGACAACTCCCACTTTGTATTTGCTTCTTTATCTTTTAGCCCAACACCTCTTGCCAAGACCCTCGCATTCACTTCTCTTACAACCCCATCTATAAATATATTGAACAACCAAGGTGACATCACACATCCTTGTCTAAGGCCCACTTTTTCTGGGAAATAGTCCCTTCCCTCCTACACACTCTAACCTGAGCCTCACTATCCTCATAAAAACTCTTCACTGCTTTCAGTAACCTTCCTCCTATTCCATACACCTGCAACATCTGCCACATTGCCCCCTATCTACCCTATCATACGCCTTTTCCAAATCCATAAATGCCACAAAAACATCTTTACCCTTATCCAAATACTGTTCACCTATATGTTTCACTGTAAACACTTGGTCTACACACCCCTACCTTTCCTAAAGCCCCCTTGTTCATCTGCTATCCTGCTTCTTTCTGTTTTACTCTTAATTCTTTCAATAATAACTCTACCATACACTTTACCAGGTACACTCAACAGACTTATTCCCCTATAATTTTTGCACTATCTTTGTCCCCTTTGCCTTTATACAAAGGAACAATACACGCTCTCTGCCAATCCCTAGGTACCTTACCCTCTTCCATACATTTATTAAATAATAGCACCAACCACTCCAAAATTATATCCCCACCTGCTTTTAACATTTCTATCTTTATCCCATCAATCCCAGCTGCCTTACCCCTTTCATTCTACCCACTGCCTCACGAACTTCCCTACACCCACAACTGGCTCTTCCACACTCCTACAAGATGTTATTCCTCCTTGCCCTACACACGAAATCACAGCTTCCTGTCTTCATCAACATTTAACAAATCCTCAAAATATTCTCTCCATCTTCCCGATACCTCTAACTCTCCATTTAATAACTCTCCTCTCCTATTTTTAACTGTCAAATCCATTTGTTCTCTAGGCTTCCTCAACTTATTAATCTCATTCCAAAACTTTTTCTATTTTCAACAAAATTTGCTGATAACATCTCACCCACTCTCTCATCTGCCTCTTTTTACATTGCTTCACCACTCTTTTAACCTCTCTTTTCTCTCCATATACTCTTCCCTCCTTGCATCACTTCTACTTTGTAAAAACCTCTCATATGCTAACTTTTTCTCCCTTACTACTCTCTTTACATCATCATTCCACCAATAGCTCCTCTTCCTCCCGCACCCACTCGCCTGTAACCACAAACGTCTGCTGAACACTCTAACACTACATTTTTAAATCTACCCCATACATTTTCGACCCCATTGCCTACACTCACTAGCCCATCTATCCTCCAATAGTTGTTTATATCTTACCCTAACTGCCTCCTCTTTTAGTTTATAAACCTTCACCTCTCTTTTACTTACTGATTCTATTTTCCTTGTATCCCATCTACCTTTTACTCCCACTGTAGCTATAACTAAAAAGTGATCTGATATATCTGTAGCCCTCTATAAACATGTACATCCTGAAGTCTACTCAACAGTCTTTTATCTACCAATACATAGTCCAACAAACTACTGTCATTACGCCCTACATCATATCTTGTATACTTATTTATCCTCTTTTCTTAAAATATGTATTACCTATAACTAAACCCCTTTCTATACAAAGTTCAATCAAAGGGCTCCCATTATCATTTACACCTGGCACCCCAAACTTACCTACTACACCCTCTCTGCATGTTTCTCCCACTTTAGCATTTAGGTCCCCTACCACAATTACTCTCTCATTTGGTTCAAAAGTTCCTATACATTCGCTTAACAACTCCCAAAATCTCTCTCTCTCCTCTACACTCCTCTCTTCTCCAGGTGCATACACGATTATTATGACCCACTTTTCGCATCCGACCCTTATTTATATATATATATATATATATATATATATATATATATATATATATATATATATATATATATATATATGTCGTGCCGATTAGGTAAAACTGGTCAATTAGCAAGAACTCATCTAAAATTAAGTCCTTTCTAAAATTTTCTCTTATACGTTTAAAGATATATTTTTTTCATTTATGTTAATGTAAGAATTTATAGTTTTGTACCAAGAGAAACTTTGAAAACCTACCTAACCTTATTACAACAAGCGCAATTAAGTTTAGCCTAACCCAACTAAATATATTTTAGATACGTTAACATTAATTTAATAATAAACAAACCCAATGAAATATATTTTTTCGTTATGTTCAGAATGATTTTGGCGAAATTATTGCATACACAAATTTTCACTTGTCTTATATGGCAAGGTGACCGTTGCTATTTAAGAAAAAATGCAAGTTTTACCTAATCGGCACGACATATATATATATATATATAATATATATATATATATATATATATATATATATATATATATATATATATATATATATATATATATATATATATATATATATATATATATGCTGAAAAGGATCCCAAAAAGGGGTCGAAATATGCAGGCCAATTAATCTCTTGACTTTCTGTCTCCATGTGGGCTACTGAGCAGGTAACTGTGACCTGCGCCAGGACACTTGACTCACCCTGTCTGTGACCTGCACCATGAAGCGGAAACCTCTTCTCTGGGCCGCGTCCTCGTAGTCCAGCGTCTTGATGGCGTAGAGATGACCCGAAGATCCCTCTGTTCGCATCCCGAAGTGTTGCCACCCCCACCCGCTGGCTTCAACAACCTGCAACACAACACAGGTCAGTGTTGCCACCCCCACCCGCTGGCCACAACAACCTCCAACACAGGTCAGTGTTGCCAGGTAGATGTATCCAGAGGATGCTGAGTAGAAATAATTCAAGAGAGGAACGTAGTTGAGGCTACTGACCCGGTAGAAGAAATAGTTTGAGGTGTCGTGGTCGGCGGTGGAGACCTGGAGGAGAGTGTGGTTGGTGGGAGGTCCGTCACCCCAGGTCTCATCCACCTCGACCTGCCACAGGTCACGGGTCAGTCGTGGTGAGTTGTCGTTGACGTCCGCCAGGCGAACCACCACCGTCCCCGTACCTGTCAAGGTAAACACCCTCCGTCAGTCTCCCTTACTCCCAATTTTAGGGATTAAAGTATTCTTGGCTGGTGATGAACGAGCTAGAGGCAGCCTTAATGACTCTCGTGTAGTCGGGAAGGTTGTAATATTAATTAGTCAACCAACTCACCTGGAGACATGACCACCACACAGACACACACACACATGCGCGCGCGCACACGCACACACACATTCATACACACACACACACCACAAATAGGTGAGTACATACACACACATACATACACACACATACATACACATATATACACACACATACAAACACACACATACATACACACACACAAGCAAAACTAATTGAATCGTTCAGTGGAGCGTCGTCGTTGAAACACTTCCCATTTATCTGCAGCTGAGTGTTATCACCAGCGTCCTGTTCTCTCTCTCTCTCTCTCTCTCTCTCTCCCTTCCTCTCTCTCTCTCCCTTCCTCTCTCTCTCTCTCTCTCTCTCTCTCTCTCTCTCCCTCCTCTCTCTCTCTCTCTCTCTCTCTCTCTTCTCTCTCTCTCTCTCTCTCTCTTTCATTTCCTCTCTCTCTCTGCTTTACTATCCATCCATTCTAGATAACAGTAGACACCCTTCAGTCAAGACAGCAGCAGACAGCAGTAGACAGCTCCACAAGGGACTGTCGACGTAGGGCTCCACACACAGCTTGTGTTATGTAAATGACAATTTCATTAGTGTTAAGTATAGACACCTATTGTAGGCAGGTGACAGCGCTCTCTTAGTGTCTGGCAAACACCCTCATGATACACCTGAAGCACTATCACTGCAGCTACAGTCTTGCAGCAAATGGTTAATAGATAACAATCTATCGTGGTGCTTAGGGGCAACGGAGGCCCGTCCCAAAATGTAAACTGAGAAATTTAAATAATTTTAGGGTACCTTTTTTTTGCGAGGAAATCTCAGCAGTGACTTTAGTGAAATATTTGGGAACATCCTCTGAGCCTGCGTGGCAGGTGAAGTGAGTCAACTATGTGGCATAGTGTCAACTATGTGGCATAGTGTCAACTATGTGGCATAGTATCAACTATGTGGCATAGTGTCAACTATGTGGCATAGTGTCAACTATGTGGTATAGTGTCAACTATGTGGCATAGTGTCAACTATGTGGTATAGTGTCAACTATGTGGTATAGTGTCAACTATGTGGTATAGTGTCAACTATGTGGCATAGTGTCAACTATGTGGCATAGTGTCAACTATGTGGCATAGTGTCAACTATGTGGTATAGTGTCAACTATGTGGTATAGTGTCAACTATGTGGCATAATGTCAACTATGTGGTATAGTGTCAACTATGTGGTATAGTGTCAACTATGTGGTATAGTGTCAACTGTGTAGTATAGTGTCAACTATGTGGTATATAAAAAACAAATGCCAGATGGTTGTTACAAGGGCAGGTGCGGTGCCTACCAGCTCAGGCACTCTGACACCCTCACAAGTAAGACACATGTGCAAAACCTGGGTATCTTTATTGCTGAAACGTTTCGCTTACACATTAGGCGTCTTCAGGTAAATACAGAGGTGTAGCAGGTGTAATATTGATATAATGATTCCCAGGTGTTGTGTATGTGTCTTACTTATCAACCTGTCGTCAGTTTATATCATTTTCAACATGACACTGCCATTCTGTTTAGTTCATGTGCAGTGCCATGTAGACTATCCTTGCTCTTGTGCAGTGCCATGTAGACTGTCCTTGCTCTACATGGCACTCTCCTCTAAGGAAAAAAGCGACGAATTATCCAAAATATACTGACGAGACTCATCGGAAACCTGAGTTCAAGAGAACATGAAGAACAGGATGAATGAACCTGGGTCCAAAAGAACATGAAGAACATGATGAATGGACCTGGGTCCAAGAGAACATGAAGAACAGGATGAATGAACCTGGGTCCAAAAGAACATGAGTAACAGGATGAATGAACCTGGGTCCAAAAGAACATGAAGAACAAAATGAATGAACCTGGGTCCAAAAGAACATGAAGAACAGGATGAATGAACCTGGGTCCAAAAGAACATGAAGAACAGGATGAATGAACCTGGGTCCAAGAGAACATGAAGAACAGGATGAATGAACCTGGGTCCAAGAGAACATGAAGAACAGGATGAATTACAACAATTGGAAATACTGAAAGTGGCAGATGGAATAAAACAGCTGAAGTTTCGTCACAAACACAAAACTGCTCACTGTGTCCAGAATATCTTGTATAAACCACGGAACGGGTGGGACTTGAACCCATGGCGAGTGACTTCGAGGACTCACTTGCCATGGTTCAAGCCTCAACCGTTCCGTGATTTGTTTGCGACTGTGATATTACAATTTCGTGAGCCATGCTACCGTGTACATTTCGTCAGGGTCAGGAAGCAAGACCAGTAGTGGCCTGGCCTCAAACACTTATTATACACAGCGGAAAGTAACGAGTCCTGTCATGGCTAGAGGTTTTAGCACTTTATTTACATCCCCTATATTTATTCTTGTATTCCATTCTCTCTAAGTGTACGTCATGATGTGATGCCTTCTGTCTGCCCTCGTAGGTAAGATTTCTGTGTATAAAGTAACATTGGAATAGACTAAGAAAGCAAATAATAAATACCGCTGCAGGAAAGCAGGATAGTGAATTCTTGTATTTCAAGAACATTTATATGGGTTTTAATTGTTGTATTTGCTACGGCATTGATTTATTTGTATTAATGCCATTAAGTGCAGAGGCCAAGATGGCATCCATATATTCAAATTCAAATACAAATTTTTATTTCTCTGTGAAGCATACACACTGTAGTTTGCAGGTAAGAAAGCCTCGGTACACACAAAGAAAGCCTCGGTACACACAAAGAAAGCCTCGGTACACACAAAGAAAGCCTCGGTACACACAAAGAAAGCCTCGGTACACACAAAGAAAGCCTCGGTACACACAAAGAAAGCCTCGGTACACACAAAGAAAGCCTCGGTACACACAAAGAAAGCCTCGGTACACACAAAAAAGCCTCGGTACACACAAAGAAAGCCTCGGTACACACAAAGAAAGCCTCGGTAACACAAAGAAAGCCTCGGTACACACAAAGAAAGCCTCGGTACACACAAAGAAAGCCTCGGTACACACAAAGAAAGCCTCGGTACACACAAAGAAAGCCTCGGTACACACAAAGAAAGCCTCGGTACACACAAAGAAAGCCTCGGTACCACAAAGAAAGCCTCGGTACACACAAAGAAAGCCTCGGTACACACAAAGAAAGCCTCGGTACACACAAAGAAAGCCTCGGTACACACAAAAGCCTCGGTACACAAAGCCTCGGTACACACAAAGAAAGCCTCGGTACACACAAAGAAAGCCTCGGTACACACAAAGAAAGCCTCGGTCACACAAAGAAAGCCTCGGTACACACAAAGAAAGCCTCCGGTACACACAAAGAAAGCCTCGGTACACACAAAGAAAGCCTCGGTACACATAAAGAAAGCCTCGGTACATACAAAGAAAGCCTCGGTACACACAAAGAAAGCCTCGGTACACACAAAGAAAGCCTCGGTACACATAAAGAAAGCCTCGGTACATACAAAGAAAGCCACCATCATGAACCAGCATTTCGGGCAAATGAATGTGGGAATGAGTTACCTGTGGTAAATATTATAATTCTGTATTTTAAACGGCCAAAAAAGAGCATAGTTTTATAGGCTCGTTTAAAAGGACAAATTGGAAAGGCTTTCATATATATTTATTACGCCATGCAGTGGGATGAACTTTCAAATAGATTTATATTACGTTAATGCTAATGATGCTATTAATGTCAGGATATATCTATTATACCCAGGGTATTCTCTATCCATTCACACACACACACACACACACATATATATATATATCTTTATATATATATATATATATATAAATATATATATATATATATATATATATATATATATATATATATATATATATATATATATATGCAAACCACTATGAAAAATAGAGAAATTTCAAGCGCCTTCGTGACTACTCATATTAACTATAAACTATAGTTTATAGTTCCTTGATAATGTGAGTAGTCACGAAAGCACTGGAATTTCTCTATGTTTTCATAGTGGTTATTTTGCATATTGTGATATCACCTGTTTACTGTGATCTTATTCATGCATATATATATATATATATATATATATATATATATATATATATATATATATATATATATATATATATATATATATACTACTGTAGATTTCGTCTTATAACTGAAGTCCTCTTGAGAAAATTCATTGTCTGATTATGTTGGACCATCTGAGGGCTCCATGCTGGCGCTGCGTACTTTATAAGTAAGTTTGAAATGTATGGTGTATAATGGTTCTGGTATACAACATGTATAACATGTCTGATATATATGGTCTATATTAAGTCCTAAAATCATTATTCAAGGTCAAAAATGGCAGTTTTTAGAGTCAATAAACTTACGTATGTTGGCCATGTTATGTCAACATGTTCGGTGTGATGTTTACTCCCAGATCTCTGTTTGTGATATTTGTAATGTCTCCTGACCAGGCTGTACTCCGTCTTTAGTCTTCTCTATTCCTCAGTTATTAATGTTGGCTGTTTTCATCCTCTCACGTTCTCATTCTTCTCATTACTTTCTGGCGCCAGGGAGCAAAGGTAAGTAATCAGCCCTCAGCCTCCAGGGTTGAGGGACTGATTACCTCATCTTTTGTATATAGTTCTACTGTCTTCCAATTATGTCCTAGAATTTGTATTGATAAAGCCACTGGATGGCGAAACGTCTACAATAAAGATACCCAGATGTTGCACATGTGTCTAATTGTTCATTTTGTCGATATTGTATACCATACATATACATCTGGTGGTATACTGTGTCAAATACTTTCAAAATTATTCCTCCGGTCTATCCCTTCCTCGCAAGGTTTCAATTATTCTGATATTGAACTTCAGTAGGTTCACGAGATTGAAGTTTATATTCTCTAAATCTGTACTGGTTTTCTGTAAAATCCTCTCTTGTTGGTGTTCAATCTCCTAATTATGCTTATTGCTAATTTAAACAGTATTCATGTCGGTGACACAAGTCTGTGGTCCTGCTTCTATATTCAGACCATATCTGCTGTTTTCCTGCAGGCGAGGATTGTCTTGTTTGTAGTTATTTGTGGGTCACATAATGTGACGTCAGGCATAATGGCTCTTGTTGTGTTTACCTTCGGTAGGTTCGTCACTTTCTACCTTGATGTGTAGACGCTCTTTCGTTGGTCAGCCGCTTTTTCGTCTGCTCTCTGGTACCATCGTTGGATTTTCATTATAACCTCCGTGAATTTTCTGTTCCTCTCCTCTCCTCTCCTCTCCTCTCCTTCTCCTCCTCAAGTCTTATTACATGCTCTTCCTTATGTGAATGTGGAGGAGCAGTCGCAGCTCAGATCTGGCCATCGGTGCCATGTTATCCTGTAAGCGGAGCTCTCCTTCTCTTCTTTATCTTCGCATTTCTATTCCTGCCTCTTCTGGTTGCTTCTCTCTTCTCTCTCTCTCATGGTCATGACTTGAGATCTCCGAGGCGCTGGGTAAAACAAAGATTCTCTCCCTGGTTTTGCACTTGCACTCGGTGTGAGTCCTTGTATGGGGACCCCAGCATCCCCCTGGCTGGGTCCTTCATCTCGCGTCTCGTCCCATCATCCACAGTACCTACCCATCTACACACACTCACACTCACACACACACACACACACACACACACACACACACACACACACACACACACACACACACACAATAGTTTCTCAACTTTTACAATAGAATATTTTTGTGTGTGTTTGAAGTCCCATGGAAAAAAAAGTTAAGAATTTTATGGCCTCATATCGGTCCTCCATTTGAACCAACCAATTTTCCAGCGAGATCTTCTTCCCCATCACCCCCCCCTCTCTTCTCTCTCTCTTCTCTCTCTCTCTCTCTCTCTCTCTCTCTCTCTCTCTCTCTCTCTCTGAATCCTAAAATTTCTTTGAAGGATTCCGTTCAAGTTTGCTGCCTCCCGTTTCCATCGTTGCTGCCTCTCGTTTCCACCGTTGCTGCCTCCCGTTTCAACCGTTGCTGCCTCCCGTTTCAACCGTTGCTGCTCACGTTTCCACCGTTGCTGCCTCTCCTTTCCACCGTTACTGCCTCCCGTTTCCACCGTTGCTTCCTTCCGTTTCCACCGTTGCTGCCTTCCGTTTCCACTGTTGTTGCCTTCCGTTTCCACCGTTGCTGCCTCCCGTTTCCAATGTTGCTGCCTTCCGTTTCCACCGTTGCTGCTCTCCCGTTTCCACTGTTGCTACCTCCCGTTTCCACTGTTGCTGCCTCCCGTTTCCACCGTTGCTGCCTCCCGTTTCCACTGTTGCTGCCTTCTGTTTCCACTGTTGCTGCCTTCCGTTTCCACTGTTGCTGCCTCCCGTTTCTACCGTTGCTGCCTTCCGTTTCCACCGTTGCTGCCTCCCGTTTCCACTGTTGCTGCCTTCCGTTTCCACTGTTGCTGCCTCCCGTTTCCACTGTTGCTGCCTCCCGTTTCCACCGTTGCTGCCTTCCGTTTCCACTGTTGCTGCCTCCCGTTTCCACCGTTGCTTCCTTCCGTTTCCACCGTTGCTGCCTCCCGTTTCCACCGTTGCTGCCTTCCGTTTCCAAAGTTGTTGCCTTCCGTTTCCACCGTTGCTGCCTCCCGTTTCCACTGTTGCTGCCTTCCGTTTCCACCGTTGCTGCCTCCCGTTTCCACTGTTGCTGCCTTCCGTTTCCACTGTTGCTGCCTCCCGTTTCCACCGTTGCTTCCTCCCGTTTCTACCGTTGCTGCCTTCCGTTTCCACCGTTGCTGCCTCCCGTTTCCACTGTTGCTGCCATCCGTTTCCACTGTTGCTGCCTCCCGTTTCCACTGTTGCTGCCTCCCGTTTCCACTGTTGCTGCCTTCCGTTTCCACTGTTGCTGCCTTCCGTTTCCACTGTTGCTGCCTCCCGTTTCCACTGTTGCTGCCTTCCGTTTCCACTGTTGCTGCCTCACACTGTGCAGTGTTAGGTTACATAGTTGCAATCCTCAGCACTGTTCCCATTCATTTACTCTCACGTATTTGTGGTTCAAGGGGGTTGAGTCTCAGCTCCTGGCCCAGCCTCTTGCCAATGACAGAATTTACTTCTTCTCTGCCTCCTGGACTCTTTCATACCTGTTCATAAAACTATGCATGGAGCCTGCGTCCATAACACCCTGGTGTGTGTGTGTGTGTATGTGTGTGTGTGTGTCTTCAGCTTCCATGTCATTAAGGGTCATTTTCTTTGATAACAACATTGAGCGTCAGACTTAACAAACGGTCATCCTAAAAATCTGAATTATTGATCAATTTGGATTCAGAATTACATAAATTATTTCAGCAGATAACATGAAGATAACTTAGCTCATCCAGAGGAAGATAGTGAGCTATCTTTAAGACAATTTTCTATATAGCAATCCTATACGGGTTCAAGACTGTGACAGCGCACATGTCACTCAGAAAAGACTGTCATCCGCCTTTTCCCGTCACAAGGTTGAATTCCCATCCGACTGATCAGCTGTGAGTTGGTGTCCCACCTCCCACAACCTCACTGTCTCCTACTCTCTTGATTCTCTGCATAATGTTCACACCAGGGGCCAGGAGCTGTGAATCGACCCCTGCAACCACAAATAGGTGAGTACATATTGCTTTTACACATGACAGTCACTGCCTACAGCCTCCTCCTACCTGCAACCCTCTTCTTCTTCTTCGTCTTCTTCTTCTTCTTCTTCTTCTTCTTCTTCTTCTTCTTCTTCTTCTTCTTCTTCTTCTTCTTCGTCTTCTTCTTCTTCGTCTTCTTCTTCTCCGTCTTCTTCTTCTTCTTCTTCGTCTTCTTTTTCTTCGTCTTCTTCTTCGTCTTCTTCTTCTTCGTCTTCTTCTTCTTCGTCTTCTTCTTCTTCGTCTTCTTCTTCTTCGTCTTCTTCTTCTTCTTCTTCTTCTTCTTCTTTTCTTCTTCTTCTTCTTTTCTTCTTCTTCTTTTCTTCTTCTTCTTTTCTTCTTCTTCTTTTCTTCTTCTTCTTTTCTTCTTCTTCTTTTCTTCTTCTTCTTCTTCTTCTTCTTCTTCTTCTTCTTCTTCTTCTTCTTCTTCTTCTTCTTCTTCTTCTTCTTCTTCTTCTTCGTCTTCTTTTTCTTCGTCTTGTTCTTCGTCTTGTTCTTCGTCTTGTTCTTCTTCGTCTTCTTCTTCTTCGTCTTCTTCGTCTTCTTCTTCTTCTTCTTTTCTTCTTCTTCTTCTTTTCTTCTTCTTCTTTTCTTCTTCTTCTTTTCTTCTTCTTCTTTTCTTCTTCTTCTTTTCTTCTTCTTCTTCTTCTTCTTCTTCTAAATACTGCGCTAATAAAAATAACAGTGTTTCTTATATCACCTACATTAATAACACTATCACAGTTAGTGATAACACACTGTGTACATACACTGAGGGTTGTGTTTCTCTCAGTGTATGTACACTGAGGGTTGTGTTTCTCTCAGTGTATGTACACTGAGGGTTGTGTTTCTCTCAGTGTATGTACACTGAGGGTTGTGTTTCTCTCAGTGTATGTACACTGAGGCTTGTGTTTCTCTCAGTATATGTACACTGAGGGTTGTGTTTCTCTCAGTGTACGTATGTACACAGAGAATGTGCTTTCATCACTAATTTAGTGCTTAATGTGTTCTTGACTGGTGGTGTATAGATGACATGCTGTCTTAGTGACCCTAGTGTAGTCGACATTCAGTCTTAGTGACCCTCGTGTAGACGACATGCAGTCTTAGTGACCCTCGTGTAGTCGACATGCAGTCTTAATGACCCTCGTGTAGACGACATGCAGTCTTAGTGACCCTCGTGTAGTCGACATGCAGTCTTAATGACCCTCGTGTAGACGACATGCAGTCTTAGTGACCCTCGTGTAGACGACATGCAGTCTTAGTGACCCTCGTGTAGACGACATGCAGTCTTAGTGACCCTCGTGTGGATGACATGCAGTCTTAATGACCCTCGTTTAGACGACATGCATTTAAGTTTCAGCCATTCCAACTAACAACTAACAATGCAACTAGTTCTAATATCCCTAACACCCCTAATCACTAACACTAATACCAACACTAAAAAAACTAACACCTCGAACACCAGCACTAACTCCTATAACACTTGTAACACTAATGCTTCTAACACCACCACTAACTCCTCTTACTCTTCTAACGCTAACAATAATACAGAAAATATAACTATTTTCAAGAAATTCCTGCAATGATTCACTGGAATACCGTAATAAGATGGTTGGTAACATGGCGGGGAAGAAGCAGTCAGGACCCAGGCTTAAAGCTGCTGACTGTGACATATGAAATGTTGGCTGTCGGCACGGACGGTGGGACGGACGGTGGCACGGACGGTGGGACGGACGGTGGCACGGACGGTGGGACGGACGGTGTTGCATGGTGCTGACACCACCAGGTGGTATACGGTACAAACTCTCCCCACACAAGTCAAAATAAATGCAATTTGAACCCGATCAGACGAGGCATTCTCCAGGTATCGCACGGCAACTGCTATTTTTCACCTATAAAAAAACTGACAGACACCTACACAATCTGGTAGCACTGAACTTTATATATATACAAGAGCAGGAAGTTTGAAACCGACCAGAAGATCAGTTCTGGAGTTACTGATCGGAATGTTTGGAGAGAAGAAAAAAATGGGGTCCCCTGGAAGGATTATTATTATTATTATTATTATTATTATTATTATCATTATTATTATTATTATTATTATTATTATTAGTAGTAGTAGTAGTAGTAGTAGAAGTTATTATTTTTTATCTAGAAACTGGAACACTCACCCTTGAGGGCCACAACACTCACCCTTGAGGGCCACAACACTCACCCTTGAGGGCCACAGCACTCACCCTTGAGGGCCACAACTCTCACCCTTGAGGGCCACAACATTCACCCTTGAGGGCCACAATATTCACCCTTGAGGCCACAACACTCACCCTTGATAGACACAACACTCACCCTTGATAGACATAACACTCACCCTTGATAGACACAACACTCACCCTTGATAGACACAACACTCACCCTTGAGGGCCACAACACTCACCCATGAGGTCAAAACACTCATCTTTGAGGCCACAACACTCACCCTTGAGGGCCACAATATCCACCCTTGAGGCCACAACACTCACCCTTGATAGACACAACACTCACCCTTGATAGACATAACACTCACCCTTGATAGACACAACACTCACCCTTGATAGACACAACACTCACCCTTGAGGGCCACAACACTCACCCATGAGGTCAAAACACTCATCTTTGAGGCCACAACACTCACCCTTGAGGCCACCACCGTCGACAGCCACCACCTGGATGTAGTACTCTGGAGTACTCTCGCGGTCCAGACAACAGATGGCAGTACGGACGAGTCCAGTCTCTGGGTTGATGGTGAAGATAGCTTGACCTGAACGTTCATCCATCACATTCTTCTCTATAGTGTAAGTCAGGTTAGCGTTGGTGCCTTCCTTCTCGTCGTCAGCGTCCCACGCCCACACCACGCCCACGGACAGGTCTGGGCGAAGAGGAGAGACAAAACACATAAGTGAACATATTCAATATAACCTCTAGTAGGGAATCGCTTCTTGCAAGGCTTGCAAAACACTGCAATACGTTATATGCCTGTTGTTCAGTGAAGGTCTGACTGATCGACTGCGAACGAGATTGATTCTGGGTTCGCTTGTGGTTGACCACAACACACGTCACACCAGCTAAGAGACACAGTCGTAGCGTCAACTAACGGCGTCGTTGGTAGCGTGAAACGTCTTATATAGGAAGCATCAAGACGTTAGTGTTGCGTGCCAATGACGAACGGAAGACAGTGGTTAAGACTAGCCATGACTGGATCAACGTTTCGCTCTGTGTCGAGCTTTATCAAGTTAGGTTTCTCTTTGTACAAGAGCTTTATCTAGCATATCCTGTTTCTCTCTTCGTGTAGAGCTTAATCAAGTAATGATTGGGTCTGTGCAGAACCTTATGAAGTTATAGCTTGATAAAGCTCTACAGATACACAGAGCGAAACGTTGCCCCATTGAAAGTTGGTTCTACAAATATTTTTAAATGCTAATTACTTTGAGTGACTGGTTCCCCAGGATCCGTCAAACTGTGGGTCACGCCCGAGCTGCTAACAGGGTCCCAGGGAATGGCGGAAACGCCCAGAGCTGTTGCTCCCTGTCCACTTTGCAGTAAATAGGAACCTGGCTGCTAGTCGAATGCTTTTTTTTAATTGCTTGTCGCCTGAGCTCCTAGTTTATTGTTCCCCAGCAGATCATCCCGTGAGCGCCAGCGCCAAAAGAACGGGATTTCGAAGGTCACAATGGGACTTTGTCAGACGGCACCGGAAATGGTTAAGTCTCTAAAAAAAATAAACATTAAAGTCAGTTTGCATGTTGCAATCTATTCAGTCTGCACAGTGCAATGTGTAGATGCATGATCAAGAAGAAATCAAGCATTGTCACTGCAAACACTGGTCACTTGCTGGGAAATATTGCTGTCTGATGACATTACTCGTCAAGCAGGTGCAGAAATGTGGATAAAATCTCAAAATTTTGTATATTTTGATATTAACTATGAAGTGATGTATCGTTTCCTGTATGATTTGTCTGGATGAATTTCTGATTGGTAGAATTATTGAGAATAGATATATATTTTTTTAGTATGTGGCAGTGTCTCTGTCCACACTAGTGTGTGGCACTGTCTCTGTCCACACTAGTGTGTGGCACTGTCTCTGTCCACACACTTTACACTTCATATCACTGGCATCTTCATGCAGACTGTACTGTCATAGATACTCAATATTCTAACAGTGACTACGTCTAGCAGGCTACTGACCTTACTACTCTCTCCGGAGAAATAATTTATATAACCTATTTAGTAACGATAAACAATGGATCTTAAAGTACCTATCTGTACTCTTCCACTTTCTTCAAAGTAATTTTCTAGCTCTTTTCTAACAATATTTTCCAAGCTTCTCTTTGAAAAAAAAAATCAAAATTTTATTGGATATCGTCTTTATTTAAGGCTAGTTTAATCAAATCATAGTCTTGATGGTGTTGCTGGGGGCTTGAGTTTGAGAATACACAAATGCAGTCAGATCTCAGACTAAAACAAAATAAATAATAAAAGACAGGGTGTCAGAGACGAGCTGTCTGCAGTTGCAGCTTCTACAAGCAGGAGAGCAACAAATGCAATAAACACGTCTCCAGTTTGCAACATGGAAGCCCAGTTGTAAATTTGGATACATCTCTATATTATAGTAAGCAGACGATAATTTTTATGGTAGGTAGACGATAGTTTATTTATATTACAGTAGTTAGATAACAGTGTGTGTATTTTAGTAGCAGACAATAGTGTGTATATTATAGTACCGTCAGGCTGATTTATGATGGTCTGTGTTTAGTCTACAGGCCGTGTGTGTGTGTGTGTTAGTGTGTGTGTGTGTGGGCGTGTGGGCGTGAGGTGTGCCCACATGCGTCAAACACTAGCCTGGTGGGACGAGGTCTCACTACCCAGTTCACTTGGAAGTCAGAGAGAAATATTTGAGCAACACTCAAAGGCAGATGCTGGAGCGAGTGATGCCACATGTGAATACTATGCTTTGAAAAAAACACACACACATGGGGTTAAAAATGAAGGTACGCTAATTAAAACACATTCCTGTGGCTGTAGAAACACCCACACCCATCCACACACACATACCCCCCCTCTCCACACACACACATACATACATTTTTGGAGGGCTAACTGAGGATTTGAAGAATTCCTGAATGCGGTGATTTTAGATATTAACTTGAATGGAAAGTCAGCGGATGAAATGATGGAGAGCCTAGGGGGGAAATGCAGGGGAAATGCAGGGGAAATGCAGGGGAAATGCAGGGGAAATGCAGGGAAGCTGAGGAGACCGTCATAGCAAGAAAGAAAATGTAGAACCAAGAAAGACAACGAGAGTTCTTGGTTCAAGAAGAGATACAGGGAGGAGAAAATAAAAACTTGTAAGAGAGTGGAAAAAGTACAGAAAGTAAATTGTAGACGAGAACAGAGAATTGAACAGGTTAGTCAGAAAGGAGAATGCTCGGGTAAGGGAAGAGGCTAAGGTCAAGTATGAAGCAAGAGTGTTTCACAGCCACATCAGAAGAAACACATCAGAAAACAAGCAGGTAATTCGAGTAAAGAAGGAAGGAGGAGAGCTCACGAACAATGATAAGGAAGTCTGTAAAGACTAATGAACAGGGGGGAACCGACAAGTACTGGATGCCATCCACACATTAGGAGAAATAATGAAACTTTTCCTGAATCTGGATACATAAAAAAATGAAACGTGACAAAGTGTCACTATGGATTCTGAGAGAAGTAGCCGAAGCACTGTCTAAACCACTATGACCTATATATAAGGTAATGGGTACAGACCAGCTGCCAGAGATCTGGAAGGAGATAAACAAGAGGCGTTGAACTACCGACCAGAGTTTCTCTGACTTGCATGATTATCAATGTAATGGAGAAAATTATCAAAGGGAAAGTGTTAGAACACTTGGAAAGCAGTCTTTCATAAACAGTAACACCAGTAAGGGTTTAAAATATGGCAAATCTTGGAGTCCTGTGACAAAGTAACAGATGTGAGACAGGAGAGAGAAAGAGAGAGAGAGAGAGAGAGAGAGAGAGAGAGAGAGAGAGAGAGAGAGAGAGAGAGAGAGAGAGAGAGAGAGAGAAGAGAGAGAAGAGAGAGAGAGAGAGAGATGGGTTGACTGAATTTACTCAGCCTGAAAGAAAGAGATGTTAGGTAAGGCTTGTCAGTAAACAGGACAAGTATTTCCTGACGCGGGTCTTAGTCACATGATGACCCGCCACTGGAGCTTTTGGTCATCTGACCGAGACCTTCGGCTGGCTTACCGATCAACCCCTTGACAAATTATGCTCATGATTATAACCAATAATTTATAGAAAGACAGTCACAGTGTACCCTACAAGAGGCCCAGCCAAAAACCTTGGGTGACGGTCGGAATGACAGGGCAGGTACTCCGGTGGATCAAAGAGTACCTTAGGAAAACGAAGCAAAAGTGAATGTCAGGAAGAGACGTCAGAATGGAAAAGAGTAACTAGCGGGGTTCCGCAAGGATCGTTAGTACGACCAGTATTGTTTTTGGCTTACGTAAATGATATTCCAGATAGGACTGATTCAGATAGGACTGATTCAGATATATTCCTGTTTGCTGACGATATAAAACCGATGAGAAAAATACACAATGCTAAAAATAAATCTGAACTAACTGCAGTATTGCTTAGATAAGTCATTGCAAGGTTATGAAGACTGGGGAAGGAACAAGAAGACCAGAAACGAAGTATACACTACAGGAACAAACGCTGCAGACTTCACTCAAAGAGAAATACTCAGGGGTGAGCATAGCTCTTGGTATATCGTCAGAGGCTCACTAGAACCAAATAACCTCTGCAGTCAGTGCTCTACAGAGTGTTTTCCGGGTTCCTCATATAACATATGTCAGGGACATCTTTGAGTATGTAGCACCAGTATGGAACCAACACCTGAAAAAAAATGTTAAAAACTGTAGACATTGCAGAAGTGACCAACAAGGCTTGTTCCTGGGCTAAGGGGCAGAAGGAGAAACTAATGGAAGTGAATCTAGTGACAGTGGACGACAGAAGAACCATAGGAGACATAATAATAACACAAAATGCTTAGGGAAATTGATAGAATAGACAGGGACAGGCTGTTTACAGGCGAGAAAGGGGAATTAGAGAAGCCAGCTGGACGTTAAAGAACAGATTAGCCACAAGAATGTCAGGAAGTATTTCTCCAGCGTTAGAGTGGTCGGAAAATGGAATGATGTCGAGAAGGAAGTGTAAGAAGCAGGCGCCATATACAGTTTTAAGAGCAGACGCAAGAGGACCCACGAGGCTACGGGTGAATCTGGCCAGTTGCAAGTAAAGAGGTGAGGCCAGGAGCTGTGATTCGACCCCTGCAACCACAAAAGTAGGTAAGTACACACACACACTTAGACACAACTCACACACATACACACTTCCCCCACACATACACACTTCTCCCCCCCCACACACACACACCACACACACAAGCCGATTCTCCGTCCCCGAAATCACAAATCCGTGAATACACACAAACATATTTCTCACAGGCAGAACATACAGTATAAATATTGGAAAGGCAGTGTAAATGTTTGCAAGACAGTGCAAATGTCATCAAATGCAACAATTCACAGTCAATACTTCACATCACCTGTACTTAAATGGCGATCAAACATTAACGGCAACAAATTTTTTGATAAACCAAAAAAAAGAGACCAGCAGCTTTTTTTTTTTTTTTTGCAATAGATACAATCATTCTTCGATTTCAATAAAGTTTTTATGCCGCCTTAGCTGCCCGAAGCAAGGTAATATTGGGTGGAAAACGTCGGGAGAGTGAAGGATCACCTTAAAGGTGCACACCCTTACCTCTCCTCTAACATGGAGGTGATTACTTAAATGTGACTACAGTGGCAGAGTTATGTTGGTATTATCCCAGCCTTCAGTATTGGTAGTTACAAGAACAGAGTTATGTTGGTATTATCCCAGCCTTCAGTGTTGGTAGTTACAAGAACAGAGTTATGTTGGTATTATCCCAGCCTTCAGTGTTGGTAGTTACAAGAACAGAGTTATGTTGGAAGTGTCTCAGTCCTCAGTGTACCAAGAGACGAAGAAGAAATATCCAAGCACTGGCTTTTTGTACCCCCCCCACCCTAAAAGCGTGAACTTTTGTTTACCTGTCGAAGACACTCTCTATAATTACCTATCTATAATTCCATAGTTATAATTGCTTATTTATAATCACTAAGAGTTACAAGACTAGTTTATTGCTTCCCACAGCTATTTCCCTTAATTTATTATATACTTTCAAAGCTAGCTAGTTACTCCCACAGTTACTCTCACAGTTACTCTCACAGTTACTCCCACAGTTACTCCCACAGTTACTCTCACAGTTACTCCCACAGTTACTCCCACAGTTACTCTCACAGTTACTCTCACAGTTACTCTCACAGTTACTCTCACAGTAAGCCAGTTACTTCTCACAATGCATATGGTTCTGACAGTGTCAAACCCAGTTTCAGACACATTGTCAGACCCAGTGCCAGACATAGTGCCAGTAAAGTGGCGAGGGATGATGACACTGGTATTGGTATTATTATTATTATTAGTAGTAGTAGTAGTAGTAGTAGCAATAGTAGCAGTAGTAGTAGTAAAGGCGAACTGGAACAACATAAAAAATAGGTGTAATAACCAACAAGAAAACAAGAAGTAAGGCAGACTGAACAGAAATGTAACGGAGGAGATATGATCACGACATAGAAAGTACCCTTAGGCACTGACGGGAGTTCACAAATTTGACACACACACACACACACACACAGTCTCAGTGCCAGGAGCTGAGTATCGACCCCTGCAACCACAATTAGGTGACTACACTATGAATCTACCCCTGCAACCACAACTAGGTGAGTACACACACACACACACACACACATACACAGTCTAGGGGGCCAGAGACTACAAACCTCAATCAAGGAAAAAGATCTTGGGGTGAGTATAACACCAGCCACATCTCCTGAGGCGCACATCAACCAAATAACTGCTGCAGCATATGGGCGCCTAGAAAACCTAAGAACAGCATTCCGACATCTTAATAAGGAATCGTTCAGGACCCTGTACACTGTGTACGTTAGGCCCATACTGGAGTATGCTGCACCAGTTTGGAACCCATACCTAGCCAAGCACGTGAAGAAGCTAGAGAAAGTGCAAAGGTTTGCAACAAGACTAGTCCCGGAGCTAAGGGGTATGTCCTACGAGGAGAGGTTAAGGGAAATCGATCTGACGACACTGGAGGACAGGAGAGATAGGGGGGACATGATAACGACATATAAGATACTGAGAGAAATTGACAAGGTGGACAGAGACAGAATGTTCCAGAGATGGGACACAGCAACAAGGGGACACAGTTAGAAGTTGAAGACTCAGATGAATCACAGGGATGTTAGGAAGTATTTCTTCAGTCACAGAGTGGTCAGGAAGTGGAATAGTCTGGGAAGTGATGTAGTGGAGGCAGGCTCAATACATAGCTTTAAGAAGAGGTATGATAAAGCTCATGGCGCAGGGAGAGTGACCCAGTAGAGACCAGTGAAGAGGCGGGGCCAGGAGCTATGAATCGACCCCTGCAACCACAACTAGGTGAGTACACGAAGCGGAACCAATTCGGATAACCGAAGTGGCGCTAAAGTTGCCAAGTTACGCAGGATAACGAACCTCCGGCAGAATTACATGCGATCTCCTTCCACAAGCAAGAACCAGCCACACGTGAACCATCCCAAGAACCAGCCACACGTGAACCATCCCAAGAACCAGCCACACGTGAACTATCCCAAGAACCAGCCACACGTGAACCATCCCAAGAACCAGCCACACGTGAACCATCCCAAGAACCAGCCACACGTGAACCATCCCAAGAACCAGCCACACGTGAACCATCCCAAGAACCAGCCACACGTGACCCATCCCAAGAACCAGCCACACGTGAACCATCCCAAGAACCAGCCACACGTGAACCATCCCAAGAACCAGCCACACGTGAACTATCCCAAGAACCAGCCACACGTGAACCATCCCAAGAACCAACCACACATGAACTATCCCAAGAACCAGCCACACGTGAACCATCCCAAGAACCAGCCACACGTGAACCATCCCAAGAACCAGCCACACGTGAACCATCCCAAGAACCAGCCACACGTGAACCATCCCAAGAACCAGCCACACGTGAACCATACCAAGTACAGTCACATGTGAACAATACCAAGTACAGTCACATGTGAACAATACCAAGTACAGTCACATGTGAATCATACCAAGTACAGTCACACGTGAACCATACCAAGTACAGTCACACGTGAACCATACCAAGTACAGTCACACGTGAACCATACCAAGTACAGTCACACGTGAACCGTACCAAGTACAGTCACACGTGAACCATACCAAGTACAGTCACACGTGAACCATACCAAGTACAGTCACATGTGAACCATACCAAGTACAGTCACACGTGAACCATACCAAGTACAGTCACACGTGAACCATACCAAGTACAGTCACACGTGAACCATACCAAGTACAGTCACACGTGAACCATACCAAGTACAGTCACACGTGAACCATACCAAGTACAGTCACACGTGAACCATACCAAGTACAGTCACACGTGAACCATACCAAGTACAGTCACACGTGAACCCTACCAAAAACCAGCCACAGGTGAACCATACCAAAAATCTATTTGAATAGTGTTCCGGGGGTGAACGCCCCTGCTGCCCAGTTCCAGACCAGGTCTCCCGGCTGGATCAGGGCCTGGTCAACCAGGCTGTTACTGCTGGACTCACGTAATCCAGCATGAGTCCAGCAGTCCGGATGATCGGAAATGACTTTAGGAACGTATGAAGTTTTTTTTTTTGCTGAACAGTGTTGAGCCCCTTACACTTATTGTATTGTCTCTCTTTGTACTCATGGAACCCCAGCTTTTGCACCGTCTGCCAAGAATCTTGATTTCATAAGGAGCGATTTGTGTGAGCAGATTTGGGACTAATCCTCTAAGAAATTTCCAGGTGTAAATTATAATGTATCCTTCTCGCCTTCATTCCAAGGAGTACAGGTTAAAGAACTTCAAACGTTCCCAGTAAGTCAGCTGTTTGGTGGAACTTATACGTGCAGTGAAGGCTCTCTGTACATTCTCCAGATCTGCAATTTCGTTTGCCTTAAAAGTGGCTGTTAGTGTACAACAACACTGCAGTAGAGACAACAAGTGACTTAAAGAGGATCATCACTGACTTGTTTTGAAAGTTCTCGTTATCCATCCTATCATCCACCTCAACACTTAAAAAGTATAAATACCCGTTTCGACCAGCGAGAACAATGAACGAAACGTTTTGAATAAAGAAGTGCTATGTCAATGTGTCTGTATTACAACGTGTTCTCTCTGTGTCTTTCTTTCATAGAGGAAAATGGGAGGCATAGAGGAAAGTCCTCTCTTCCACGGAGGAGGACTTCACGGAGGAGGACTTCACGGAGGAGGACTTCACCTCGCTGGAGATCCCCTTCAGTCCCCTTATAAAAGGATTTACGAGGGAAGAGTAACGCCAGGTTTCCGAGGGGAGTCAAACACACGACCAGCGCTGTTTAAAACTGTTATCAATTAACAATTTCCCGTCAGTCGAGTGGCGACGGATGATGGTTCGAGGTTGGAGTGCGTGGGTGTCGTCTGAGCGACGTTCGACGCGTCGCTCTTGGGATGCTCGACGCGTCGTTGTTGGTTTGATCGACACGACGAATCAAAATCAAAACCTGGCGGTGCTCGACGTGGTCATGGAATTGTGCTCTAATCTGAACACTGCTCTGGTTGAGTGGAACCTACCCTGGTTGAGTGGAACCTACCCTGGTTGAGTGGCACCTACCCTGGTTGAGTGGAACCTACCCTGGTTGAGTGGAACCTACCCTGGTTGAGTGGAACCTACCCTGGTCGAGTAGAACCTACCCTGGTTGACTGGAACCTACCCTGGTCGAGTGGAACCTACCCTTGTTGAGTGGAACCTACCCTGGTAGAGTGGAACCTACCCTGGTTGAGTGGAACCTACCCTGTTAGACTGGAACCTACCCTGGTAGACTAGAACCTACCCTGGTAGACTGGAACCTACCCTGGTAGAGTGAATCTTGCCCTGGTCGAGTGAGTCCTACTCTAGACGATTAAATCCTTCCATGGTTTAGCGAACCAGGGAAGGTTCGCTAAACCAGTGAACCATGTCCATTATAGAGTGAACCCGGCTCTTTTTCGGGTGAACCCGGCGCCTAGTAGGACAAACGGGTTAGTAATGCTCCAGCACTAAACATTTAGCGGCCTTAAAAAAAATAGATTAAAAAAATAAAATTTAAAACACACTCACGGAAAAAAACCCGAAGATAAACCACACCATAAAACTACCGTCACGAATAAACCGCGCAAACGGCAGTTTAAAAATCCCATTAACTTGTTAATGTCGTAGAGAAAACTGGGGATATACGCCGCATATTGAAGTTGCCTTCACACGCGCGCCAAACTTCGCCAACTTGCGCCAAACTTCGCCAACTTGCGCCACCTCGTCAAAGTTTAGCGACAACAATGCTGAATATGGATGGCTCCATACCCCGTGCTACCACCAACAGTCTAGTGGAAAGTTGCATCTAGGTTAAGGAAAGTCTGGGCGGGTAAGTTGGATGTGCACGGGTGAGGGTCACGCACGGGAAGGGACGCAGTGTACGGGTGGGGGTCACGCACGGGAAGGGACGCAGTGTACGGGTGGGGGTCACGCACGGGAAGGGACGCAGTGTACGGGTGGGGGTCACGCACGGGAAGGGACGCAGTGCACGGGTGGGGGTCACGCACGGGAAGGGACGCAGTGTACGGGTGGGGGTCACGCACGGGAAGGGACGCAGTGCACGGGTGGGTGTCACGCACGCGAAGGGACGCAGTGTACGGGTGGGGGTCACGCACGGGAAGGGACGCAGTGCACGGGTGGGGTCACGCACGGGAAGGGACGCAGTGTACGGGTGGGGTCACGCACGGGAAGGGACGCAGTGCACGGGTGGGGGTCACGCACGGGAAGGGACGCAGTGTACGGGTGGGGGTCACGCACGGGAAGGGACGCAGTGCACGGGTGGGGTCACGCACGGGAAGGGACGCAGTGTACGGGTGGGGTCACGCACGGGAAGGGACGCAGTGTACGGGTGGGGTCACGCACGGGAAGGGACGCAGTGCACGGGTGGGGTCACGCACGGGAAGGGACGCAGTGTACGGGTGGGGTCACGCACTGGAAGGGACGCAGTGCACGGGTGGGGGTCACGCACGGGAAGGGACGCAGTGTACGGGTGGGGTCACGCACGGGAAGGGACGCAGTGCACGGGTGGGGGTCACGCACGGGAAGGGACGCAGTGCACGGGTGGGGTCACGCACGGGAAGGGACGCAGTGCACGGGTGGGGTCACGCACGGGAAGGGACGCAGTGCACGGGTGGGGTCACGCACGGGAAGGGACGCAGTGCACGGGTGGGGTCACGCACGGGAAGGGACGCAGTGCACGGGTGAGGGTCACGCACGGGAAGGGACGCAGTGCACGGGTGAGGGTCACGCACGGGAAGGGACGCAGTGCACGGGTGGGGGTCACGCACGGGAAGGGACGCAGTGCACGGGTGGGGGTCACGCACGGGAAGGGACGCAGTGCACGGGTGGGGTCACCCACTCACCCACGGGAAGGGACGCAGTACTCGGGTGGGGGTCACCCACGGGAAGGGACGCAGTGCACGGGTGGGGGTCACCCACGGGAAGGGACGCAGTACTCGGGTGGGGGTCACCCACGGGAAGGGACGCAGTGCACGGGTGGGGGTCACCCACGGGAAGGGACGCAGTACTCGGGTGGGGGTCACCCACGGGAAGGGACGCAGTGCACAGGTGAGGTGCTTATAACACACAGTAAGTGCTAGGTGTGGGCGGGAGTGTGGGTCACACCCGTAGGCGTAAGTGTGAATCACGCCCGTGGGTGGAGGTGTGGGTCACACCCATGCGTACCAACAATCTCTGATCATATCTGATTTAAACTAGACGTGATCCGAGAGAGGAATCCCCGTATTGCATAACCCCAGCTCCCTCTACCCCAGTGTACGCAATTGGAATAGTGCAGAGTGCGGCATATATTGACAATGAAGTTTTAAATCTTAGCGTTGAAGATTTGAAGGAAATCAAATAGTCATTTACTAGTCATCACATGGAAACTAATATCACACACTTCCTATCAAGATACCCCAGCATTTAAGGTTTGAAGCTGATCAGACGAGACATTCTCGAGTAATCACGCGGGGAACAATTTGATTAATAATATTGGCAAATTGAATTTCACACTGCTGAAGGTGAGTGACAATTTGTGTTATAATAAGCCCGGTGGTCTGGTGGCTAGAGCTCTCGCTTCACACACGGAGGGTCCGGGTTCGATCCCCGGCGGGTGGAAACATTTCGACGTGTTTCCTTACACCTGTTGTCATGTTCACCTAGCAGCAAATAGGTACCTGGGTGTTAGTCGACTGGTGTGGGTCGCATCCTGGGGGACAAGACTGAGGACCCCAATGGAAATAAGACAGACAGTCCTCGATGACGCACTGACTTTCTTGGGTTATCCTGGGAGGCTAACCCTCCGGGGTTAAAAATCCGAAGAAATCTTATCTTATCTTTACCAATGGTAAAAGTTTGAAGGCGGTCGGAAAAAGCATTCTCGAGTAAGTGATCTGATTCCAACAATTTAACTTTTCCAGAAAAACTTGTACCAACACGCACTGAACACCTGGGTTGTCATCCTTACTCTAGTGTTTGAAATTGATTGACCCGATTTGAAATAGCTACTGCCTTGAAAATGGGTCCATTAATTTGAAACACTGTGTCTTGTTGAAAATATCTGAAAGTTAGTCAGAAAAAGCATTCGTTAATTATTAAATAGAGGCTGAATATCATTATTTATTTCAGTAAAATTGTCAGATGGAGACTTATGGCAGCCAATGGCAACGTGAGTCTTGTGTTCAGGAAACCACACCGCTGGTGAAAATTTGAAGCCGATCAGGTGAATCGTTCCCCAGTTATGGCATGGATTCCAGCGATTCCATGGTTTTTTTTTATATACTATTTTACTACACCAACTTAACAGTTACTCTCCTGACCCTAACATGTATCAGCCATCAACTACACAAGTCGTACACAAGACGTAAACATAAGTTTATTTAACGTGATTTTAACGAGAATCAAAACGTCACACTATTTTATGCACTATTTTTATTTTTTTTAATGCAATTTTATTGAAGGTCTGAAGCTGAACCGCTGAGGATTTTGCAAGTTATCCAAGCCATTTCCAGGATGCTGGGGGGGGGAGGATGGCCTGGTCACAGACTGGGCCGCGGGGGCGTTGACCCCCCGAAACTCTCTCCAGGTATAGGTCACGTGAACACGCTAATTGTTCCGGGAATTTGGTCCTTGTTACCGTACGCAAGAGCTGAAAATTTCAAGCCGATCGGGGTGAAGCGTTCTCGAGTAATCAGCGAAATCCAGAACTTGGAGGAAGAAATAAAAAATAAATAGGTAACCTTTTAAATATCTCCCTTCGAGGATACCAAAAAAGCGGAGAGGCAGCTCCATATCCCTGGAACTGGAGCTGTCAGTAAGATACAAGCAAATATATCAGCGCGTATGTTAGGTACGAGCAAATATATCGGCGTGAGTATGTTAGGTACGAGCAAATATATCATTGAAAATATGTTTTTGACAGAGTAAGTTATTAGAGTGAAGCAATGGCGACCAGGCACGCGGGGGAGACTCACTGCTGACTATCGTAATCTATTGTAAATATGAATGAAGAGAGGAGAGTGAGCCAGCACTCAGAGATGGGAAGTTGCACAGTATCTGCATTCTTTGGTGAGTGAGAGAGAGAGAGAGAGAGAGAGAGAGAGAGAGAGAGAGAGAGAGAGAGAGAGAGAGAGAGAGAGAGAGAGAGAGACAGACAGAGAGAGAGAGACAGAGAGAGAATTGGAAAGGCAGGTAACGGCGGACCTTACACTCTAAAATGAGGTTATCTGTTTAAAAGAACTGAACTGCCAGTGAGTGTAGCATAGTGCAGTCTCCCCTCCCTCCACGCCCTCCAACACCAGTGCCAGTGGGTGTATCACAGTGCCAGTGGGTGTATCACAGTGCCAGTGGGTGTATCACAGTGCCAGTGGGTGTATCACAGTGCCAGTGGGTGTATCACAGTGCCAGTGGGTATATCACAGTGCCAGTGGGTGTATCACAGTGCCAGTGGGTGTATCACAGTGCCAGTGGGTGTATCACAGTGCCAGTGGGTGTAACACAGTGCCAGTGGGTGTAACACAGTGCCAGTGGGTGTAACACAGTGCCAGTGGGTGTAACACTGTGTCAGTGGGTGTATCACAGTGCCAGTGGGTGTAATACAGTGTCAGTGGGTATAACACAGTGCCAGTGGGCGTAACAGTGCCAGTGGGTGTAACACAGTGCTAGTGAGTGTAACACAGTGACAGTGGGTGTAATACTGTGCCAGTGGGTGTAACACAGTGTCAGTGGGTGTAACACAGTGTCAGTGAGTGTAACACTGTGTCAGTGGGTGTAAAACTGTGTCAGTGGGTGTAATACTGTGCCAGTGGGTGTAACAGTGCCAGTGGGTGTAACACAGTGCCAGTGAATGTAAATCAGTGCCAGTGGATGTAACACAGTGCCTGTGGATGTAACACAGTGACAGTAGATGTAAAACAGTGCCAGTGGATGTAACACAGTGCCAGTGGATGTAATACAGTGCCAGTGGATGTAACACAGTGCCATTGTATATAACACAGTGCCAGTGGATGTAACACAGTGCCAGTGGATGTAACACAGTGCCAGTGGATGTAACACATTGCCAGTGGATGTAACACAGTGCCAGTGGATGTAACAGACGAGATATGAAGCTAATACAGATTATGTTAATTATTCTCTTATCTTCAAGATGATCTAATACTGAATGATCCAAGTGAAAGTGACTCAGTCACCTGGAACCACAAACAAAGTGAATTACAGGAAGGTTATACAGAGTGCATTCTCGGGGCTTCCCTTGTCAACCTTCCACGGAAGACTATCCCGGAGGGTACATCACTGAGCTTCAAGACCTCGTTAAAGACCCTAGCATTGTTATCACCACACACTACAAAGGGAGATATGCCGTCTTAGAGTTATTGCAGCGACTGGAACGACAAAATGACGTGCTGATGAACGACCAGTCTGCATATGATTACTACACAACAGTACAATCTCACAAACTCACCGAAGATTATATTTTTAATTCAATTTTTTACAAATACTCAAGCTCACCGAAGTAGGGCAGAAACTTCTGCACCGAGTTCCTAGATATCTTAAACCCGCACACATGTACGGACTCCCAAACACCCTTGCATGCAACACACAACTAGACCAGTCACATCAGACATAGGCAGTGCACCACGTAAGTTAGCCGGAGGCCTGGCCAAGCACCTTCCCTGGCAACCAAAAGTCCAGCATTAGATCTCCTCTCTCTCTCTCTCTCTCTCTCTCTCTCTCTCTCTCTCTCTCATCAGTCATATTTGATGATACTTCCCTTTTTTTTACAAAGGTTTCCTCCACACAAGCCACTGACCTGACGCAGAGGCAACCACGACTTTAATCTTCTGCCTTCCGGGAATTTCGACAACAACCTCTACAGAGAAACATGGGATGGTTAGGGATTCCCTCATCAGCACTGACTTGACGAACTTATGCATGGTGCAATTAGAAAAAGAAAGTTTCACAAACATTATCATCAACATCACATGCTCGTAATACGTGAACGACATCTTCGTAATCGCCCCTAAACGTTTTGACCTCTAGAACCCGCAGGAGAGGCGCGAGGAACTTATACCGGCGGTCCAGTTCACATTTGAAGAGACCAGTGAGAAGTTATCATTCCTTGAGGTCCTCATCTAGAGTCTACAGGAAGCCTGTAGATCTCTTTTCCTGTCAGGATAGTTACACTAAACAAGCCACCATCTTCGGCGTTTTGAGAACGTAACACATTTGTAGCCTCGAGTTTCTTGAATAATGCTTCTACATACACCAACTCTCCACCGAGCTTCACTCTCTTTTCTTCACCGTCAAAGACTACAAGAAACGACCCCTCACTTCATCAGTTCTCCACGTACTGGCACCACTTTGAACAAAGTTATCATCGTTCCTAACAGCCAAGTTGTCCTCAACTTCTCCAAAGGCAACACTAGTCATCATAACGACCAACACAACCATTGCAGTCCTCACTAGGCTCGAAGTAGAGAACCTTGAACCAGTCAATGCAGGGGCTTACAGAATCCTTTACGGAGGCTTTAACAAGGCAGCGATACCTGGAAACATATCTGAAGGAATTATTACACCATGAACACCATGAACAACGCATGCGTACAACACTGGTACACTAGCAGCCACTTGATGAGATGGAACGACACTCGCATAACGATTAAGGAAAAAAAACACCCGCAAACAAAAATGTCTTGAAGCCTCATTAATCTCCATTTCTGACACTATTGCACACAACAAAGGCAGCTTCATTTTCTCTTGAAATATACGAATGAATTCTTAAAACGACAAACTTCGCCATAATAAACATATTACTTATATCTCTATACAGTAGGAATATATATATATATATATATATATATATATATATATATATATATATATATATATATATATATATATATATATATATATATATATATATATATATATATATATATATATAAGTACAGTTTACTCGAGGGACTTTGCTAAAAAAATAATCACAATATACAATATATATAAAGGGAGAGAATAGCCGCTCGTTGGAAGTCGTTTGAAACTAATATACAAGACAGGAGGAATCAAAGGAAGACAGGAAGATGAAAGAAGACACAGGAAGGCAAAAGAAAATCGCAAGAAATGTAATGGCGGTTCAATGAGCCTGATGGCGCCGCCTCTGTTAAGGCGGCGACAGCTCCACTCCCAATCTCTTTTTGGAAAACTAAGGCTAATTCCTGCCCATAATTCTCGTGGAAGTACCAGCCTGGCGGAGATGCAAGTCTTGAATAACACCTACGATAACTCTGGCCAGATAACTGCATTAACATCCTCTCGCAGAGCTGTTATCGGGATATAGTCTCGCCGGTACGGCAGCTTTGTGTATTTGTGTGTGTAGTGTGTGTGTGTGTGTGTGTGTGTGTGTGTGTGTGTGTGTGTACTCACCTATTTGTACTCACCTATTTGTGGTTGCAGGGGTCGAGTCATAGCTCCTGGCCCCGCCTCTTCACTGATTGCTACTAGGTCCTCTCTCTCCCTGCTCCATGAGCTTTATCAAACCTAGTCATAAAACTATGTATGGTTCCTGCCTCCACTATGTCGCTTTCTAAGCTATTCCACTTCCTGACAACTCTATGACTGAAGAAATACTTCCTAACATCCCTTTGACTCATAGGAGTCTTCAACTTCCAATTGTGACCCCTTGTTTCTGTATCCCCTCTCTGGAACATCTTGTCTCTGTCCACCTTATCTATTCCTCGCAGTATTTTATATGTCGTTATAATGTCTCCCCTAACCCTCCTGTCCTCTAGTGTCGTCAGGCCGATTTCCCTTAACCTTTCTTCGTAGGACAATCCCCTTAGCTCTGGGACTAGTCTTGTTGCAAACCTTTGCACTTTCTCTAATTTCTTGACGTGCTTGACCAGGTGTGGGTTCCAGACTGGTGCTGCATACTCCAGTATGGGCCTGACGTATATGGTGTACAGAGTCTTGAATGATTCCTTAGTGTGTGTGTGTGTGTGTGTGTGTGTGTGTGTGTGTTTGTATGTGTGTGTGTGTATTTGTGTGTGTATTTGTGTGTGTGTGTATGTGTGTGTGTGTGTTTGTATGTGTGTGTGTGTATTTGTGTGTGTATTTGTGTGTGTATGTGTGTGTGTGTGTGTGTGTGTGTTTGTATGTGTGTGTGTGTATTTGTGTGTGTGTGTATGTGTGTGTGTGTGTTTGTATGTGTGTGTGTATTTGTGTGTGTATTTGTGTGTGTATTTGTGTGTGTATTTGTGTGTGTATGTGTGTGTGTGTGTGTGTGTGTGTATGTGTGTGTGTGTATGTGTGTGTGTGTGTTTTGTGTGTATGTACTTACCTAGTTGTGGTTGCAGGGGTCGAGTCACAGCTCCTGGCCCCGCCTCTTCACTGGCCGCTACTGGGTCACTCTCCCTGCGCCATGAGCTTTATCATACCTCTGCTTAAAGCTATGTATGGAGCCTGTGTGTGTGTGTGTGTGTGTGTGTTTAGAGACATCATTTTTTTTTTAAATAAAGAGATGAAAGACTATTCATCTTACACCTGCGAGCTACACGTAGAATATTTTCACCAGAGACACGTGAACGATGGGTCCGCTTACTCCTACGTCTGTAGGGCTCCTACGTCTGTAGTGCTCCTACGTCTGTAGTGCTCCTACGTCTGTAGTGCTCACGATGCGACTGTTCTGTCATTCACCTGTGTACCACATGTGAACATAAGTCTGTCACAATCACACCGGTGACTTACAAATGACTGATGGTGTCGTTCTCCCTCATTGGTGTACCACATTTGAACATAACTAACATTCACAAGATAGATCGAACACTCACCGATGGGGCCGTTCTCCTGCACCTCGCCGTAGATGGTGGCGTTGGGGAAGACGGGAGCGTTGTCGTTGATGTCCTTCACCACCACCGTCACCACCGTCTCCGCCACATGTACGTGTTCCCGTCTCATCCCCCGCAGGTACGGCGGATCCTCCGAACTCAAAGAGAAGGCGTCATAGTCCTCGCACCCTCTACCGTCCTTCCCGAACCTCTTCACGTAGAGTCGATCCTCCGGCAGCTGGTCGAGAGCCCGGCGACTCCGCTCCTCTGGCAGCTGGTCTAGTTTCCGTCGATTTGTTTCGCGTATATTAATGGGTGGTACCGTCTGCTGTGTGTCTGCTCGCTCACTCTCCGGCCTCACACTGCTTAAGTCACCTGGCAAATCACTTTTATTTCTCAAGGAAGTCGTACTTGTGGAGCTTGGTGAAGAGAGGTGATTGTCCCTCTGGTGTTCCGAAGGTTCTTCTGAGCCTTCCCTACCAGGCGACGCTCTGCTGTATCGACCCTTGGAGGCAACTTCACCCTTGACCGGGGTTGTCCTAAAAGATACAGTATCGTTAGAATTCACGTTGGTTTCAGACATGAAACCTAGAGACAATTTTCCCCGACCAGCGTTTACCATGCGTCCCGATCTTCGTCTTGGTGCCTTTACTTTGAATACGCCTCTGACAACTAGATTTTGGTGAACCCCGTTAGTTAGTTGATGATTCCTTCGCGTGATGTATCTCAGCCTAGTGAATCGGGGCTTGACTTGGGAGTGGCCTTTGTTGACACTCTCAGAGGAGTGCTGACTACTATGTACACTGGTAGTTGTAGTATTCTCCCCAGCGTAGTCCCGCGCTGGTGCAGGAGTCTGCTGATCCCCACGACCATTACCCTCAGCTTCGTAGTCTGTCTGTAATGATGGCTTTGGTGTCTCCGGCCTCTTCCCTGCTACCTCACCATTTGTTTTATCCGGTAAAATTTCCTCTTCTGCATTTCGGTGAATCTTGTCTCTTAGTTTTCTCTTCTTATCCTCTGTTCTCATTTTCGGAATAAGCTCTCCTTTTTTACGTACAAATTTCGTTGTATTTACGCTTTCGTCCTCGGGTTTACCGAAGGAGTTACTTGCCCTTTCGTTAATGCCAACTCTTTCACTTGCTGACCTCATCACCAAGTCATCGACACTGAATCTATTTTCTTCTTCTATTTTGGGATTCTGCTGTTTATTTTCCACGAACCTCATCTCTCTCTTCTCTTCAGGTCTTGTCAACGCTTCCCGTGGCATAACAGAAACCTGACGAGAATAATGAACCAGTGTTCTCCTAGGTCCTGCTTTGTGATGCTGAGACACGAAGTAATGATCCTGGCGTCGTGTCCTGGCGTCGTAATGAGGCTCTAGTGCTCCTTCAAGCTCATGTGTCGTGCTAAATTTTCCCTCTAGTGGTCCCAGAGGGTCGTGTAACTTGTCAGTCTTGCCTTGTGATGGCTCCTGAGGGCCGTGTGAAGTAAGATGTAAAGGATGTGAGACTTGGGGTGTTCTCGAGGCTGGAGAAACAGCTACTGGCTCCTGAATGCCGCCTTGTGGGGGTCCCTGAAGACCGTGTGTAGGCTCCTGAAGGCCATGTGAGCGATCCTGAGGACCGTGTGTTGGTTCCTGAAGGCCACGTGAGCGGCCCTGAGGAGAGTGTGAGGGGTCCTGAGAGCCGTATGGTGGCCCCTGAACACCGTGGTGTAGGGGCAGATGTTGAGGGTTTGTGAGCCTGGGTCGCCTGGAGGCTCTGGAAGCAGCTATCAGGGAGGGAGACACTCGCTGTCCGTCCCTCACCTGCACCTTCACCTTCCACGTCTCTTTTCCTAGTGGCGGGTCCCGGTCCAGCGCCTGCAAGAGTACCACAACATATAATTGCAACCTGTCTACAACACCTTATAACGTGTGTACAACGCCTTGCAACGTGTGTACAACACATAACAACAACATCACATATTAACCTTTGGGGAAGATATACATTATTACAATTTGTTGGTAATGTATAAGAAATGACGTTATTAGTACTTGGTGTCAGAGGTGGGAATAAAAGGTGTCATTGTGTAAGGAAATAGTATTATATTCATTGCTTTCGCAATGTAAAAATTTGTGGACAATGCATGCAAAACACATTATAAAAACCTGCTGGATAAAATGTGCACTTCACCTGTTATATGTTAAGGACAGAACGCAAAGAGATTTTGTTCATTAAAAGAGATGAACAGAGACCATAACTATAAGATCAAAATATACAAATTCGTGATAAATAAAAGCAATGTGTAAGGAAGTGATATTATCTCTGGGAAAGGAAGACGAGAATGTCGAAATATTAATAAAAAATTTAAGGGCAGAGAGGTAAAAAAAATTGGTCTAAACGACGTTATTATCAATTCTAAGACCGTAGAATAGAAGCAGCCAAAATGATCGCGATCTACCAGTAGATTGGTACAATATATCGAAGATTATGAATCTCCTCCAGCTCCTCTGAAGCTGGACGGGACCCCAGTATGCTGCAAGCATTACCCCTCTGGATGGGACGGCCACGCTTAGGCGCTGGAACTTAAAAGTGGCCGCTCTTGAGTCCCTGGTGGTATCAATGAGTCTGAACCCCAGTTCTTTGAGGAAACGTGTGGTGTTCTTTCCTCATGATCCCAAGGTCTCTGAGCTTACTGGGATAAATTGATACTGTTGGCCTATGTCTCTGTACTTGCCAATCTTATACTCCTCCCTGTGATCAGCAGCACCACTCTGTTGCCCGACACTGTGACGAATGTAGGTGTCACCCAGAGTCGACACGCAGGTGTAATCCCATGCTAAAAGCTTGCCATTCTTCCAAGTAATCCCGTCGTGGCGGTCTGCGGGATTGTGAGCATTGCTGGATGCTAGGGATCGGGGCTCCCTCTCTCAGCCGGGCATCCAGCAAGGCTTCTCTTTATGATTCCATTGACTACATTGTTTCTTGCGTGTCAACCCTTGGTTTTGGAGCAGTTTAGACCATGTAGAACATATTGGTCGGCTTGCGCGTTGCCGCATATACACGTATATTCCGCGTGGATTGGGGCAGCGAGGCGCAGAGCCTCTGCAATATAGGTATTGTTGTATTGTGACAACAACTTGATAAACATTGAAGAAGAGCTTAAAAAAAGGTTAATTGTGTTTCTCGAGCACCAGAACTCCTGGTTGGAAGACAAAACAGTATAAACATCAGTAAAATAATTCAATGTTAGGTGAAAAGTACACAAGAGCAACTTATGTGACATTTATTACGTCTCCTGGAGAGCGAAACGTAGCCAGAATGTCTCCGGCTCCGAAGGAGAAAATGTTGAGGGTCAAGTCAGATGAGGAGGATTTCCTGGTTCTAAGAATAGAAAGACCAAGAGACCACGTAGGAAAAAAGTATTGGAGTAGATCTCCTCGCCAATAGATGGATAAGTAAGTGGGACGAAATCAGAGAGAAAAACCGTATGTGTTAAACCACGTCTTTCGATCAACAAATGTCGAGCACAAGACATGGCACTACCAGCATTAGCTCTATTACTGCACTCTATTATCGCAAATGCAAACAGGCCACTAAAAAAATTAGGCAATTAATTACGCACATGGCTCTCGAGTCTTGATTTCTGGAGAACCATAAGCGTCAGGAAACACATCCAAGTATCATGTTGTCATCCAGGAGGCGCTGCTAATGAGACGAGAATAAACTTTTCCTTCCTCCATCAAGGTAGAGATGAACTCTAGCGGGAACACCATAATTAGTCTCTCATTAGGGAACGAAGTTAGTTATCTTGCAACAACGGCACCTCGATTCATAATTCCGGACGAGGATCACTTAAATTCAGCATTTGGAATGAATGTTTCTTAACTGATTTGGAACATCTGCTATTAAGAGTATATCCTAATATGTAATTTGATTCACCATTTTCTGTTTTGGGAACTGATACACAGTTAATTCACAGTTAAGAGATATAACACGTTAACTAATTGCTGATCTAGAAAGAAGACATTCGAATTAATCTATAAGAGAGACGACACTCACTACTAGCAGTTATACTCTTGCTAGCGTAAGTAACGTCGACGATAGTAACAGTTCTTAGTGTTACAAGGTCTGTTTCTATTAGTTTTCGTTGAGTTGTTGTCCTATACAGCTTATCTTTTCAAATAGTTCAACGCCTTGTAAAGGACCAATTGATTCTGTCAATCTCTGCCCAGTGTCTTGCCCGTCAAGCACTTCGAGGCCTGTCAATGGAGCTCTCGGTTCTCGGTCAGCTGCCGATCTCTGTCTCTCCCGTCGAATGGTTCAATTCATGTCACTCTGGCTATCAGTTCTGTCAGCCACTATCTTATCTCTTGCACATCTCAAGGAGAAAATCACCCATCCGGCTCCTTTCTTGAGCACCACATGACGGTGGAACCTTTCCCTACATGTTTTACTCCCTCTTTCCTCTTCTCTTATCTCTCTCTCTCTCTCTCTCTCTGTTTCTCTCTGGTTGGGAGATGCCACAGATCACAGAGCAGCGTAGAAAGCCTCGCAAACAACTGGCGTTAATCTATAATAATAATAATAATAATTATAATAATAATAATAATAATAATAATAATAATAATAATAATCTTTATTTCTATAAGTACATGTACAAGGTATACAGGCCTAGCTGACATCAGTGACATGCTACTATATAGAAAGCCGCTTGTCATGCAAAGCATTTCGGAAAAATTAGGTCAATTTTGTCCCAGGATGCGACCCACACCAGTCGACTAACACCCCAGGTACCTATTTTACTGATAAGTGAATAGGGACAGCAGGTATGAGATGCCTTGACCCAGGCACTCACGGGCCTACAAGATGGACCCCATCCAAGGAGGGATCAACACTCACCTTCAGCTGCAGAAGGTGACCTGTGTGGGGGTTGATAGTGAAGTAGGCGTGGGAGGGGGAGAGACCATCCACACCATCACCACCAACACTGTACACCAACCCTGCTGAGTCCACTATGTCTGGGTCCGCAGCCTCCACCTGTAACACAAAACATTGTCTTGATACTGGCACCTCCAACACAAACACTGTCTTGACACTGGCACCCGAAACCCAAACATTGTCTTGGCACTGGCACCTGCAACACAGACATTGTCTTGTACTGGCACCTGCAACACAAATACTGTCTTTGTATTAACACATTTTTCCGGCACACCAGTGCGAGGCATCAGGACCCTCATCTCTCCCTTCAGCCAATCAGCATTACTATCAAATATTGCGTAATGACTGTATATCAAATAATGAGAGTAGCTTATTACTCTTTGGATTTCAGCAACTAGCCTGTCCACCTACAACGAGTCATCAACGTGCAGATTCTGACGTTGCTCACATTCACCGAAACACTTCGCTGCCAGAGCATAAAAATAAAACATGCATGCAGGAAAATGTTCAGAAACTGATGCTGTGTCACTCGGTGTCATTCGTCAGAAATCTGTGTGGCATGAGGATTGTTGTTGTTTTAAAGGGCTACGACGGCTTGTACCGTATGACCCTTCATCTTGGGATGTGTTTTAAGGGATAGGACGGCTTGTGCCGTACGACCGACCCTTCATCTTGGGATGTGTTTTAAGGGCTACGGTGGCTTGTGCCGTACAAGCTTTGCTCATGGAATGTGTTTTAAGGGATAGGACGGCTTATACCGTACGACTCTTCATCTTGGGATGTGTTTTAAGAGCTACGATGGCTTGTGCCGTACAAGCTTTGCTCATGGAATGTGTTTTAAGGGATAGGACGGCTTATACCGTACGACTCTTCATCTTGGGATTTGTTATAAGGGCTACGACGGCTTATGCCGTAAGACCCTTCATCTTAGGATGTGTTTTAAGGGCTACGACGGCTTGTGCCGTACGACCCTTCATCTTGGGATGTGTTTTAAGGGATAGGACGGCTTGTACCTTACGAACTTTCCTCATGGGATGTTTTGAAAACGAGTCCCACATAGAACCCACGTACCAAACTAGCAACCCAGGGACAAAAATTAAATGCAGATATAATAGAATTCAACGAGAAAATATCGGACAGGACTGTCATGAGACAAAGTGTTGACAATGTTGGCCGAATTAGCCAGTCATTAAGCAGGATTACCAGTGTCCAATCTGCAGCTGATTATGATCCTGGTAATGATGCTGATGAATGCTGATTTTCGTCGCTAAACGACTGGCGCTGTAACGTCATTTGCGACGTATATTTAATCTTGAGTTAATGAAGACCTTAGCATAAAATGAAAGTATGATGAGCAATTGAGAATGATGAGAATGATGTTCCTTGTATGTGATGATCATTCATGATGAGGTGTCAGCAGCGAACCCTGTTTCTTCACCATCTTTCCTGCTGCACAAAATCGTAAAGACACGATTGTAAACACACCACGGTACGGGCGGGGATTGAACTAGTGGCAGGTGAGTCGTAGCCAGTTGGTCCAGTGGGTTACGCACTGGCTTAGAGTTTTACGACACACTTGCCGCGAGTTCAATCTCCACCCGTCCCGTGGTTTGATCATTCGTTATATATATATAATTTAGTATAGTTACATTTTCGCTGAAAATTGCAAACTTTATTTAGACTTTTGTAAAATATTGTTTCATTTTTTTTGCAGAATAATCGATTTTTTTTTTAGAGAGAATATCGTTCAGTATTTGTAGAACATCAGTCGATCTTTATAGATATTGACCACTAGTAAGTGCAAGGCAGAGGACGAAACAAGAATAGAATAAGCGGAAAATACTGACACAACTATTGACAACTAGTTGACCAAAACTGTACACAAACTAACCAACTGAAACGTAAATCCAACTACTGTAACTTCTATGCATGTTTCTAAAACAAATGAAAATTTAGAATTTTTGATTTTTGAAAATTGGAATACGTAACAATAGTGTTGTGTCCCCACTACGGAAAAAAATATAATGTGGATAAAATAAAAAAAAAGGCTCGTAGAGCATGAAGATCTGAATTGCGAAAGAGGAAGAGAGAAGACGTTTGATAACTTTGTATATAAGAAAAGATGCTGGGGAGAAACGAAGATTTCTGGCCAGTAACAACGGGGCAACAGTTATAAACGGAGGGAATAAAACGGTGCTGGAAGCATAATAATAAGCTTTCATTCACGAAAGTTTAGAAAAATGGAAAGGAACATAAGAGGAGACAGAACTATAACCACTAGAAATTAAAACAAAATAGAGAGAGAGAATAACGGGACACCACAAAGCAGGTTTCAACCCTGTTGCGGTAGATAAGGGGCGGTGACCCCCACGAAAGCGACTCCAGGTAGGTATTTAAACAACACCAATGGGCCTTGTGCCATCCTCTCTCTTTCTCTCTCTTTTTTACTCTGTTTTACACACAACACACACACACACACACACACACACACACACACAATAACGATATCTTACATGATATATGTGACATGGGGTTCAAGGCAGTTTTACATAACACGTCCTACTTGCAGAGTAAGCTGGGAAAAGCACATGCAAATGAGCCGCAAGGACGTCGGTAAACATTTCTTAAACGTAAAAAAAGTAGTAGATGGAAGTGAACCTTGACACAGTGTAAGTGAACCTTGACACAGTGGAAGTGAACCTTGACACAGTGGAAGTGAACCTTGACACAGTGGAAGTGAACCTTGACACAGTGGAAGTGAACCTTGACACAGTGGAAGTGAACCTTGACACAGTGGAAGTGAACCTTGACACAGTGGAAGTGAACCTTGACACAGTGGGAGTGAACCTTGACACAGTGGAAGTGAACCTTGACACAGTGGAAGTGAACCTTGACACAGTGGAAGTGAACCTTGACACAGTGGAAGTGAACCTTGACACAGTGGAAGTGAGCCTTAACACAGTGGAAGTGAACCTTGACAGAGTGGAAGTGAACCTTAACACAGTGGAAGTGAACCTTGACACAGTGGAAGTGAACCTTGACACAGTGGAAGTGAACCTTGACACAGTGGAAGTGAACCTTGACACAGTGGAAGTGAACCTTGACACAGTGGACTCTAAACTATATATGAAAGAATTATTACATGATCAGTCTGTTGTTGTTGCCGTTGTTGTTAGTGGGTGATGTTCTTGTTGTTTTTATTCTTGTTTATAAAAATGAAGAGGTAAATCCGTGTGGGCCATCTAGAATGGCGGAGGCTCGATCCACCGTCCGCGCAGAACCTGGCAGTAAGGCAACACTGCTGCCTGAACCAACTTGCTAACACACACACAAACAAAACACACATTTTCATTCTGAGAATAGCAGTCCCAGTACCTCACCCTGCACCTGTCCCAGTACCTCAACCAACACTTGTCCCAGTACCTCACCCAGCACCTGTCCCAGTACCTCACCCAGCACCTGTCCCAGTACCTCACCCAGCACTTGTCCCAGTACCTCACCCAGCACTTGTCCCAGTACTTCACCCAGCACTTGTCCCAGTACCTCACCCAGCACCTGTCCCAGTACCTCACCCAGCACTTGTCCCAGTACCTCACCCAGCACCTGTCCCAGTACCTCACCCAGCACTTGTCCCAGTACCTCACCCAGCACTTGTCCCAGTACCTCACCCAGCACCTGTCCCAGTACCTCACCCAGCACCTGTCCCAGTACCTCACCCAGCACCTGTCCCAGTACCTCACCCAGCACTTGTCCCAGTACCTCACCCAGCACCTGTCC